>JAUKPT010006039.1:0-10067 GCA_032273505.1 Nanomia bijuga | reverse complement strand
ACTTATACATCATGCTGACCGAATTCTTGAAAAATCTTTAAATGAATATTGGAAGGACCATAATAGTATTGATGGAAGCTGGCACTTTCTACGCCATAGCCATGACATTCGTTCGTATACAGGGAATACAAGTAAGGTTGTTGGAAAACTTTTGGAGGAAAAATCAAAACTGCCTTTCATGTAATTCATTTATAACAGTACATTTTACCATTTTTCGTTTCTATATATAAGTTGTGTTTATTAATCAAGAAGATACATTTTCTTTGAAATTTTCTGTATTTTGTGTTTGAAGTTCATTTCCACCAGCCTCTAAAATCTATTGAGCGTACATATAGGTGAAATTAGGGAATTTTCGATTTTAAGACTCGTTGGATTCTCGCCAGAAATTTAAAAAAAATGCTCCCGCGAAGCTTTCGGTTTTCTGCCACCCTGGATGACCTAAAGCAACGATTCACACCGTTTTCGAGCTACCGATCGAGCTCTTAAACGATAGTATCACACACGATTCTGCACACAAACTCGAGCTGGCTTGTGCCGACGTGAAAAACGGAAAAGTCAACAAGAACGGTGATTTGAGACGTGATACAGAAGGAAACATAATTTGTCCTAAGACTGAGTAGCTCATTGAACTGGATGATATATTACAGCATATTATGGTCCATTTCCGCTTCAGTCATCACCATACAGAATTACACATCGCTCGCGAGAAAAATGATGTTTTTTAGAATTCAATTTATTTTCAGATACACGATTCGTCGAATACAGTCATCATACATACGACTGTTTTGTACGCATGTATCATTTGTTATATGAAAAGTTGAAAAAAGATGAGAAGACCACTGAGACAAGAAGTGATAAAGATTAATCTGAAAAGACCATAAACCTTCAAAATTTACTTGTTCAGTATGAAAAGGTTTTCGATCTTCTCTTCATGCGAGATCTTAGTCATGTTTTCATGCGTATTTCCAAAGAATTCCAAAGATTCGACGTTCTCCCATTCTACCCCATGAACATTTGTGAACAACTCGTTGAATCACTTATATCTTTCGCCGATTCGTTTACTAACGGAATCATACCTGAGGGATACAAGTTACACCACGGAAAACAACAATATGCTGTGTGGGGCCCATTTAAAACTGACACACAAGATATTATTAAATCTGTGGAATTCAAAGGAGTAAAATTGTTATTGCCACACAAGCAAGGACACGTCGCCCTGCGTTCCACAAGGTATGGATGCGGAGATGATGCGCTCTCAAATACGTTCGCGAGTTGCATGTGTCTTTATGGTGAATATATTCACAGACTCGTCGAACATATTCTTACTCGATTTCATCCATGGCCTGAGTGGCTCATCCTATGCAACGAGGCATTTAATTATCAACTCCTGATGCTAATCGAAAAAGATCTCTTGATAAACTCATGAACTGTCATTCTGCCCCGTTCCATTTGTTGACAGAAGAAAAAAACAGAATCAAAGCAGAGTTTGTAACATTCTTGGTGATAGTACCCAAAGCAAAACATTTCTTAATTTTTCTATTAAAATCCCCAACCTGTCAGTGAGTCTAAAACACATCTCTCAATTTTATTCCCATTTTGTGTAACATATGAAATAAGTACTAAACATTAAGGACTCAGATAAGCCTGAAATAACTCTCTGCACTTGCATTTTAATTGTTGAATTGCTACAGGAAGGAACAGCCTCTTAAATATCACGTCCGCAGGAAGAATTTTTTTTTTCGGTCCCTGGGTAGGAGTTAGATTGCAATTTCAGTCATAATTGACATAAGCATAAAATAGCATAAAATAATGAATATATTGGCATAAAATAGCATAAAATTATGGGAAAAATCATAAAAGAATGAGTTTTTAAAAAGTGAGAGGCCTGCTACCCCACTTTCATTAAAGAAGATAAGTAGTTTTATTCAGAGTAAAATGTATGTTAAGCACTCAAATCAATCTTTTAGGGACTGTGTAAAATTTTAAACCATATGCAATTTCAGAGGAAAGTGTTGATTATTCAGAAAATTTATTGATTCCAGTGCAAAAAGAACCACAGTCCATGTATTGGATTCGAAAACAAGTTTCAATAATGAATGGAACTTCTGAAGAACCTGGTACCGTAATATAGCCATTTATCTGAAAGTAGAATTCACAATCAAATTTATACAAAAGAAAGTATAAGTATAAGTACTTTAACAGGCTAAAAATAATATGTCATTCGTTCAGATAATGCTGTTCATTTTTTAAATGTGCCAAATGCTTTTACGATCTGCAAAAATTATCTGATCAATATAAAGTTGATATCATTCGCATATATGGTATTGCTGGACATGATAAAGGAGAGATCGATAGTGTTGGTGGCCATATCAAGAATGCAATCCATAGAAAGATAGGCAATGGTGCTTACATTCTAGATACAGATGATTGTATGGCTGCCTTAAATGAGAAATTTGGATGTTAAAGTATGACTTTAAAACAATTAGTGGTTCATCAGAATTTCATGTCCTGGTGTTTAAACCATCTAAAGATTTTTTCATGGCATCAAACATACTTTGCTGTTGCAAAAATTGTTTAAATATGTTGTTTGATAAGTGCTCAAACTTCAAAAAATTCTATCCTGAATTCGTGAAATATGATAAACCTATTACTAGGTCAGAAACCAATGGTAGTGTCAGTGTTGCTCCATCAACACAGTCAGATGATAGTGGAAGAAAGTATTTTCACAATAAAAGCTGAAGACACTCAACATGATTTCTTTCTAGTTTTGTGCAGAGAAGCATTAAAAGAACAACTAAATGAAACGCCACTTGAAGATTTCTATGGTCATAAGATTTTTTTTGGAGAATGGTACTTGACTGGTTATTATCTCGAAGTTGCAAATTATGGGAACAAAAGCATTAACTACCGTGTGAACTCTACACATGAAGTTTATATTAAGAGCATCTCTGTATTTTTCCCACAAGTGCCAGTTAAAACTGACAAGGAAGTTTATAAACTTAGTAATATGGTACTTGAATTGAATATTCGTAGTAAAATGAACACTTCAGACTAGAGTGTCTAAATTAGTTATTGTAATATTTGACTTTCATTCACATTATTTTCATTCGCATTATTTTTAGTCAAGAAATTAGAGTATTCAAACAATTATATATTTCCTTGTTTCATTCTTATGCTTAGACCTCTTCACATTAAGCCATAGTTTTTATAATTCAAATCATTACCCTCATTTTCCTCACCCTCTTGATAATATTTTTTAATTTGCAAAGAAAATAAGCTATGATACAAGATATTGAACATCTTATTTCAATTATTTTATTTTGAAAAGAGGGCAAAGACCAAAAGAAAAGAAATCACTTTTTACCCTCTTTTTTTCACAATTCTTATATTTCAAATTGTTACCCTCATTTTCCTCACCCTCTTGATAGTATTTCTTAATTTGCAAAGAAAATAAGCTATGATACAAGATATTGAACATCTTGTGTCATTTATTTTATTTTGAAAAGAGGGGAAAAGACCACAAGAAAAGAAATCACTTTTACCCTCTTTTTTTCACAATTCTTTAAAGTCCTTATACAAAAATCTTAGAATTAATCATTATGGAAGTGTAAAGCCATAAAATATTGCAGTGGAGTTGTTGAAATTTCCATCTTAATGTCCATAAATGAGGGTAACACGAAAATTATCCAGAAATTGTTTGTTTACCCTCATATATTGCACATTTTGAGTGAAAAAAAAACTAGAGATGTCACATAATAATTATTAAGTTATAACCTTATATATATGTAAGTTATAGGACTCAGTGACTTTCCAGTGCAAAGTTATGAGGGTAACTAATCCAAAAAAGTTACCCTCAATATTTTGCACATTTCTAAGAATAACCTTGCACATCAATACTTTTCTGAACTCCTATGACATGAAGAAAAGATCCCATCAGACAAAAAATGCAAAACTTTATTCTAGGAGAAGTTATTGAGGATAACTATTTTCTGTATGTTACCCTCAATTTGAGGCACTTAATCATAAAATAAGTATTCAAAAATTTCAGAGCATTTTATCCACTCTATTTTTGGTAACCCTAGAAGATGTACAAATTGACCAAAAATCACGAAAAAGTGAATGTCTGATTCAACTTGAACCTGTCCATAACTTTCTTCTTTGATTTTGCTAATTTGCTCGTAAAAGCTGGGAAGAATTGGAACTTGTAAAAAGTCGTTGTAAGATAAAAATGAAGGTTTTGACTATAATGTGCACCTCATTGCCCCATTGTCAATTTCGGTAGAATTTGCTGTTCACAATTGCAAATGATTGAGCAGAGTAAAATACAAAACCTCATTCCTTTATAGATTTATCATTCAGTTGTAGCTAATGACAATAAGTGGATTTGATCGGATTTAATTGAATTTTTGACAATGACAATTTTTCTTATTTCATGTGTTAACAAACAAGATGTAGGGGTAAACACCGCTTTTTTGGGGTCTATCTTCAAATCAAAGAGAAGGTATTTTTTCTGTTGTCTGGTGTCATTTTACGAGAAAAAACATAATCCGAAGAAATTTTTCAAAAAAAAAATCATTTTTGGTGGTTTGCCGCCCTAAAAACCGTCCTCGGGCCCCCTGGACCCCCAAAATCGCATCTTTCAGGAAAACTGAAAGGTAAGTTACTGAATCGGTTAAAATTTAGTTGGATACTACTAAACCACCACCACCACCACCTGCATATTCCAACCTCCACGCAAGTTAGGAAATTTTCCAGTATTTTGTGTACCTTGCCTACCAAGTGTTATGCTTCTTTGATGATTTAAACCACAACTATCAATTTCATGTTTACATTGATTTTATGAAGAGAGATTAATCCCTGTCATATGATTCTAGAGTAATCATTTTAATGAAAATCTTAATTACAATGACATGGTGATTTAATTACTTATAGACATATTTGATCAACAATGTTTTGCATACAAAGAATTCATACAAACGAAATATGATATGCAAACACTTTTTTTTCGTGCTTATTAAAAAGAAAATATGTATAATATACCTATTTCGAGGCGACATAGTTTGTTTATATGTTGACTCCAAACCCACGTTACAAAGGCTGGTTACTACTGATAGTAAAAGTTGCAAATTAATTATAAATATGAATGCATTTGTTAAAAGAAATTTTAGAATGTGCGTTATAATAAAGAAAAGAATGATAATGAATAATCAGACCAAAGTTTACCTGCACATTTGCATGGTCTGTTCATAAAGTACGTCCCTGGAGAAGTTCATTATAAAGGCAATGAAGTGGTCCGTTTATAATTATTTCAACAAATTACAACAATTCAAAGGGAAATTCTAACTACTGAGTGTCTTATATTATTTAACGTTGATCACAGAAATTTATTTTATGATTATATTTTGCATTTCAGCACTCATCAAACAATTAATTTATGATATACAAAAGCTGAGCTGGCAATAAAACAAGAAAAGTTATATGCTTAGCATTTAATATTTTTGTTGTGTTGTGAAACACTCTGTATATCTCTATAGCGACAGTTTCCAACTTTTGTTAAAAGGATAGGATAAGAAGATTCTCGCGGCCAAATGAAAAGTGAACTTTTGGTGCGCATAAAATTTTATAGGGCATGTAGGGTGCATAGGACATATGATCATGTAAAATTTCATTGCGCATGAAGGCACCGTGGCGCATAGAATTTTATAGGACATGGAAGGCACGTGATTTAGCAGTTTCGAGAATTCCATTAAATATAAAATGAAATACTAGTACTGTTCATTACAACTATTTGTGAGTAGTTATATGAGTACAGTCTCCTTGTTACCTTTAAGTGCGTCTTTTTTTTTAAGTTATGCAGTAACTCAGTATACCACTTGACCCTTAGGTATTCTTTGATATTCTGTACATACTTCAGAATTATGAGGAGATTATAACAAAATCTCTTACAGTGAAAAAAAGGGTGCTGATACAACTCTCAGACCATATAAACCATTATTTCGAAGTGTTACAGTTTTCATCTTCATTTTCCCCGACTTCCTTTCGATATTTCATTTTTCTTTCATCTAAATAATGTACTTTACTATAGCCCTAACCTGACCTGGCCTAACACTAACCTGGCATAATATAGTTGAGTAATGGTGAAGAATTCTTTCATTTAGTATAAACGTGTTTTATTCTCTTAACTTCATTTCAGATTGATAATGCCCGAAATAGGTCGAAATATATCTATAATATGACACAATGTTTACCTTTTTTATAGATAGTTATAAATATACTTAGAATTAGTGTCAAAAATGTTTGGAATGTACATTTAATTAGAATGTTGCACCCATTCATACTTTGTAATATAGTTATTAAGCTTAGAATGTGTGCATTATTGGCTTGAATACGAGGAAAAGTGTTGTACATTCCCTGTGATCGGATTTGTTTGCTGAGTAGAAAATTTGTTTAGAAAGGGTAGAGTTGGGGGGCACTTTTGAAACATTGAGTGGATGATATGGAATTTATGATCAGTTAACTTGTTATAACCAACTGTGAGAGTTGTGAGCGGGAAGTGAAGTATGTAGCCTTTATTGTGCAACACAGGATAATCATAATATGCGTGCGCATGTCGAGAGTCATAATTTAACTATGCAATATCTTCCGCGCCAATTTTTTTCGAGCCAATATAACTATGCCATACCAATATCTATTTTTAGTACATTCTATTAATTAAAAGTGTTTAATACTTGGGGTAAAACTATGATTCGGTATTACTGTATGACAGTAATGTACTATAAAACTATCATTCAGTATTACTGCACTGTATGACACTATTATTATGATTGTCAGAAAAGAGTCCCGGTAAATCCTGGATGTCATTTGAGATGTTATTTGAGATTAATGTTATTTTGCTTATAAACATAATGAAGTGTCACTTTCGTAATTCCTCTTAAAACTGTGAGTGTGTTCGTATGATCACGTTCTCATAATATATATATGCTTGTTGTGGTTAAAGTTTGTAGTCTTTTACTTTTTTTGCAGAAATATATATATGAAGAATGGCTGGAAGTGAAATCAAAACTGGATTCTTGCAGAAGGCTGGTAAACACACATTTCAGGTAGGTTACGTTTTTTTTTAAGATAAAATCTTAAATCTATAATTTTTTTATTTTTTTATTATTCAGTGGATGAAAGACATTGTCCGCATCTCCCTCTAAATATTTGCAGCCATGTACTATTAACCCATTGAAAATACCTGAACAGCTCCAACAGCAGCACTCTAATATAAAGTCTTTGGGGGGAGAAATGGTTTACATGATTTGTCTGACTAAATGATTTCAATGCAACTAGAATAGAATAGAATAGAATTATATATTTTATCAAATCGCCAATAAATAGATATTACATGCCTAGGTTATAAAACCAAAATAAATAAATATTATTTTACAAAAATAACTATTTGTTTACAAATTGTCTTATCTTATTTATATCTTATCTATATCTTTGTTTATTAAACTTCATTTTCTTTTCACTTTTCATTTCAATTTGTATTTATAAATGATTGTGTAAGGCAACAACAAACACAAAATACTGATTTCTCTTACTATTATTATTGTTCATTTCAATTTGTATTTTTAAATGATTGTAGTAAAGCAACAACAAACACAAAATACTGATTTCTCTTACTATTATTATTATTGTTCATTTTCTAGGCATGGCGGAAACGTTGGTTTGTACTTGATAGCGATTATTTGAAATATTACAATCCTGGTTCATCTTATGATGTAAGTAACGTATGCTTCTTTCTTCTTCTTTTTTTGATTTGTTTACATAAAGGTCATACTCTTGTGTGGCTAATTGTAGGGGGGGGGCTAATTTAGATTAAAAACAAAATCAGCAAAATAGCAGCATCTTAGATCATTTTATTATGACCCACCAAAATTATCCCGGATCATCCACTCCCATCGCTTACAATTAGGCATAAAAGAATACCTCATTATTATAGAAGATTGTATGTTAGTACAATTCAAGTTCCCCGAACGTTCCTCCACTTTTTCCCAATTAAGACATTTATTCAGTTATGCCGTGCATAAATCAAACGTTCTTTCATAATACAAGTAACGTAACACAAGCTGTATTCGAGATGTGGTAACTATTTAAGATAACTGAAGTCTGTTATTTTTTTGTTGGTTTATTTTCTATTATAACTATTTCAATCTAACTCATTTTTAGGACTCCAATTTACTTGGAACGATACAAATGGTTGAAGTAAGTACATTTATAAATGTAATAACTGACAATAAGCTTTATAATAAGTTTGTTTTTCTTCAGTTTTATACTTTTTGTTTGTTTGTTAATAATCAACGAAATTTCAGTGCACACGAATACAAAAAACAGCGGCAAGTTTCACCCTCAAGGGTTACTAATTGAAGTTAAGACAGTGCTATAGACCCCCTCCCCACATACGACACTGACCAAATTTTACCAATGAGTCGATTTTGGTCGATATTTTGACGGGCAAGATCGGGACAGGTCGGGGTTTTTGATTTTTGCCTCATTTTTTTTTTTGAAATTTTTTGAAATTATTATTTTGTAAGTCTTCTAAAAACATTTTTTAACCTGATACTGACTTGATTTTCCAAACACCGACCGGTCGTTTCAAGTCGGGATAGGTCGGTAATTGGTCGGGATATGTCGGTGTCATTTATGGGGGTTTGTTTCAAGGGTTCCAGAAAAAGGTGAAAAATACGATTTCTCAATAGTGATATTTGAAATCTAAAATGAATTGAAAGGTTTGAATAAATATTACTTGACAACTAATGTAACCGTACAAAAATAGCATATATATCGTTCATAACATCCAACAGCATTGATAACACAATTGATCGCAGATTGAAGTACACTTACTCGATCGTACCACCTTTCTGGCTTCGCCATTTGAATCTTATAATTAAACATTTCATCCGTGCATCGTCGTTTCTAAAAATCAACTGAAATATCAATATTTGTATACTGTACTAAGCAAAAATAGGGAATTTCAGAATTTCAGATCTTTTGTAACATAATATCGTACGTGCCATCTATTCAAAGTAAAACACGTGAAACAATCGTAAATATAAGCACGTGAGAATTAGATTAAATTATCGATAGAAGCCTCTATAGAAGTTTCTTCTCTTTGACCAAATTTAAGCCTAAAAGCTAATCAACCATTCTCATGGTAAGTGCGCATGAAGGGGATGTGGGTCCCTTAAATACGTACGTCAGTACATTTGTACAACAATTAAATGTATAAATTTGCTTACAAGGGGGAGGGGAGGGGGTCTAATTCCTGCCGATTTGTTACAGACGAAATATTGTTTTTTAGATGTTTTTTTTTAATTTTCAATTAGGTTTCTCTGTTTTCTTTTTAGATCCAATCAGTGCAACCTTCGAAGCTGAAGAAACATTCGTTCATGATTAACACGAGAGGAAGAACATATCACGTGGTACTTGTTTGTGTTTTTATTCTACATAATTTTACATATCGAAAATTTTAAAAATTGGAGCAATATAAACGCATGTAAAAAAAGGACCTATTTTCAGAGTGTTTTCCCTCTTATCAAAAATGAGTGTCACTGAAGACACTCCAGATTCGTCACTGGTCTTCCCACTTCATTATGACGTTTTTAGTGACTTCGTATACTCTTCATATTTAGTCTGCTTCGTCAGATATGGCGAGAGATGATTGGATCGTTGCAATTCGTAATTCCACCACCAATCAAAGGTAAGCAAAATTAGACCTGACAAAAAAGATTATTCCGAACTATGTTGTGTAATAACCAGGGGTTTAGTTTTGGCCCGGTGTAGCGGTAAATTAGGACTCCGGGAGATTAGGACTTCAGAGTCCTGATTTCCCGGGATATTTTGACTAATTTTTAGATACTTTGTCACAAACTACCTGAACATATAGAAAGGATGTATTTGGGGTCAACCTTGTTTGAAATTTAATATCTATTTTGGTCGAAATTGAACTGCTTATAAAAGATCCAAAATGGGAAAATTCAATTCAATTATTAAAGGGTAATTAACGGCAATCAAGGCTAATT
>JAUKPT010006037.1:0-10069 GCA_032273505.1 Nanomia bijuga | reverse complement strand
GTGATTTGTATTGTATTATAGATTTATTTATTTTTTTTTATTTTAAGAGTAGTCGTTGTAATTATCTAGGAAGTTTCGTAAGCACGTTATTTTCTAGAAAGAAAAATAAGAAAAAAAAACAAAACGTATTTACATCATGTTTTTACTTACTTTCTTATGGTTTTGCTCGAATTGCCCGAATAAAAGGCATGAATGTTTTTGATGATTTTGATATTCAAAATTCATAGAAAACTAAAATTGTATAATTCGACATCTTTTAGTGTCGCTATCAGCGAAATGACACGTTTCAACTTCTTAAAATAAATCCTGGTGAGATATACGGTAAGGAAAAGGAGTGTTTGCTCGTAAATGTAATAAGTCCATCATTGTTTCAAAAATACCCAAAGTATAGATGTTTCTACGCTCAACTTGAGTGGTTAATCTGTTTCTATAAATCACGTCGTTGAAAATGAGGTCATTAAAAATAATCATACTGAGCGTACAAATTAGTCACGTGAGAAGACGCGTTATAAGTGAGATTTTAGTTACCAGTTTACTTGCATTCGAATAGATGTTATGTTTCTCTTAAAATAACGAAATTAATTCTTGATTTCAAAATGGTTGAGATATTAACTGTCACAAAGCCTCATTGACAATCGTGATTTGTATTCTGTGCATTTATATCGAATAGTTGAAAAAACAATATATATTTTTGCAACGATCATGCATTAAAAGATGTTTTTATCATATTTTGTTTGTTTGGGACATTACTTGGAAAAATTGTTAATATGAAACTATTGTATGGCTACTACTATATTGTTAAAGACAAATGAAAAAAGAAGAACTCAAAATATTTGTAGATTCAATGGCAAAATATTGAGCTGAGGGTTGTTTTCTATCTGTCGCTTATAGTTACTCGTTCATCACGTTCTAAACCACTAAACCCGAAATGAAAATAATGTTAAAAGAACAAACAACACGTTAAGCCTATAATGACATGCTAAACGGTAGGTATATGTCAGTGTTGATCAAATATTTGCCTGTAAGTATAATAAGTCTTTTATTTTTCAAATAAATACCCAATGTCATATAAATATCCTTTTTTGCAAGACGAATTTCTAGTTACGCTCAATTTGATTAGTTAATCAGTATCTATCAATCACATCGGTTATTAAAATAATCAAATTGAACGTAAAGATTTGTCACTTAAGAGGACGCATTGAGTGAGGTTTTTTAGTTACCAGTTTACTTACTTTTGATTTTGAATGGACGTGTTGTTTATTTTAAGAAACGAAATTAATTCTTTATTTTAAAATGGAGGAGATATTAACTGTCAAAAAGCCTCATTGACCATCGTGATGTGTGTTGATGTGTATATTGATGATCAATAGTTGAAAAAGCAATATAGTTTTTTCTGTAAAGATTATGTTACTCGAGATATAATTATCGTAAACATTTTTGTTTTGGAACATTACTTGGAAAATAAAATTTTAAGATGAAAAGAATTTTCACAGCTCTCAAAATATTGAACAAGAAGTAAAAGTAACACGTAAGTGAGATACAAGGTACAGAATTATCACCAAATTCCGGCTTTTTTAGCCGTTTGATTTGGTAAAAATAACATCATCAGAAAGCTAATTGGTTCAATTCAAAATGTCACAATTTTATGTTTTATTAAAATCAAAAATGATAAAAACTCTTCTACACGAACCAATCAGAATCTTGATGATGTAATATCCAACCAATCAACCGCCATAATTTGGCGACAACCCCTAAGCTTAATTCACATTGTAGGTTATTAGAAGAAAAACATAATAAGCCGTTGCTATAACAACCACACAATTTAAACCGTTGGTTTGTGTACCTAACTGCAATTCTGAGATATGACTTTTACTGGCACGTTTACAACAATACTTTATGGAATTAAATTTAGCTTTATATTGTTAGTATCATGCTTGATTTTCCACTTTTGTTTGTTGTTTTTTATTATTTTTTATCCTTTTATTTTTGTGCGTTAGTGGGATTAGATGATAAATGTAAATCATCCCACTGATTTAAATCCTATTTTAAAATATGTTTTATTTTTTTTAAAGTTTCTTCTACGTATCATCTATTGCATAAGTAAAAAAAGAGAGAAGAATTTAGATGCATTTGCACTAATTGGCTTTACCCAATGGAAAATAAATTCGATGCTATTACGCTAATTGCTCGTTGGTCATCATACCGCTAAAATTTAAAATACACACGTAACATGCAATTACACTTTTAAAATCATGTTGGTAAAAGTTTTATCTCATGTTGGTAAGGGAATGTCCAAAAATAGGTTTTGTGACCCTTAACGGATAAAGTCCGCTAAGAATTTACCCCCTCCACCTACCCCTTAGCGGACCAACAATTTCTTCTGGAGACTGGCTTCTTTGTATAAATTGCAAAAAATGGTTTCACGAGGATTGTTTTTAAATACTCAAACAGTTAATAAAACTTTGTTGTTGTTGTGTTCTTGTGTTTTCATTTATTCATGATGAAAAATAGACTATACATAATGTAAAACAGACTTTGTGACATCTTAACGGACGGCCTCAAACCCCCTCCCCCCTTAGCGGACTTTATCCGTTAAGGGTCACAAAACCTATTGTTGGACATTCCCTAAGTTATAGCACAAAAGGGAGGTAAACAAACCAACGATTTGAATTTCCAAAAAGGTGTATTAACTTATAACCGTTTATTTCCACTTTGATTTCTTATTTACTTTCTGATCGACTACTTGACATATGCAATTGATTCTTTTAGTACAGATGTACAATGAATCAAATTATAATCAAATTAGACCTATACTTTATAAAGGTAGACCTTAGATGTTTTCATTCTAAATCCTTCAAGAGAAGATTTGGTTACAAGAATACCTTGCACGAAATTTAATCCAGAAGAAATTTGACCAAGCGAAATTCAATCCACATTTCAATCAACTGGCAAAAAAAAGATTATATAGTTATATAGTTTATTTCATATCAGCCTTCAAAGGATGTATTACTCTTTCTGTCTTAAAATAAATTTAATGATAAGTGATTCAACCTTAATCTGTACATAATTTTAACTAAAGGAAATATACACTATATAGATGGTGCAACCATGTCTAGTTCGATATAATTTATAACTCAACAAAAAAAGGCATTACATAACATAATGGAGTTTTCTAGATTCTACCAACGCATAGAAGAGAATGAAATAAATCATTACATGAGTTATACCAAATTTAAAAGAATCACAAGGTAACAATTTAAACAACGGTAAATATTTTGGCGGAAAGTGCCTTGGGGGAATAAATAAGGGCTCAGAATTAACTTCAACCATGGTGAAGGTTATTACTAAGACATCGGAAAATTCTCCATTCTTTAGCATCTAGGTACTGGAATTTAAAATTCTCTGTAAAAGGGGACATAAAACATGAAAAGCTTAGTTACGATTAGAAACTGATTTTGTAACTCAACTCTGGATAAAAAATTAGGGGAAGAGAAAAGTTTTCTTCCAAATGCGGTGGGGTTTCCCGCCAAGATATATATCGTTGAATTCAAAAGAAAACATAGAAGAATTTTTGTTACAAAATACATGATAGATGTACATATATAAGCACATAATATTGAGGGGGTTATTTTAGTCGCACTAAACGGATTAATTCTTTGAGTATGCACAACGCGAACTGCAAGATGCAGTTTAACTTAATCTCTCTTTTGAAGACTGTGAGATATTTGTGTTTATTTGATGAATGGTTTGAGAATTGCAAAAGGTGTAATGACTACTCATGTATCGTTTAGGTAAGACATTCTAATGCAGAGTTTGTTGATGTATGTTTAGATGTGATGGCTGCATGTAGATGAAGTGTTTTGTAAATAATATGTGATGTGTCATTCCATTGTTCTATTTTCTCTTGTTTATATGTTAGTTCAAAAACGTACTCAAAATAAGAGTTAGAGAAAGATTATCTTTGTCGTCAAACTTTTCTGAATCAAAGCCTGGCAATTTCAAAATAATTCCAGCTTTTTAATTTTAATTAATTCATTTTTCCAGAAAAAACTTAAATAATTCAAAGAGATGCATAGAATGGGCTAACCATGAAAAAAAAACAGTTTTAATTTGAAGAATCTGTGTCGACTCGTGGAGCCATTTTTATCGTATTTGTGGCTACAGAAATCCCTTGAAATTAACCGACTATACGAAAAACATACTTTATAGAATTGGTTTCGATACTGTTATTTTTTGCATAAAAAGCTTATAATTATATATGGTAATAGTATATCGTTTTTAGAAGAACAGCAGAAGAATTATATCTAAAAAACTGTTGAAATTTAAAAATGTATTTTAATTGATCTACGCATGGACATTAATCTTTCGCTGAAAATGGCGAAAAAAGCCACGTAACTGTTTTATAATGGAATTAATTTTTCTTTTATAGAACACTTTGTTGAATAGATAGGCTCACACGTTGACGAAAGCATGAACGTTTCTGAGGAGCGAGCAGCTGAAATCGAAAACCACCACAGCGATGTCGCGATGAGAGAGCGACACTCGTCGTCGCAAAGTCGGAAAAAGTCGTCACGACATAAATATCACCGAAATCGATCGTTTAGCGATACGATAAAGAAATCAGACGTCGACCAATTCCTATTTAAACCTGGCGCCATTGAAAACATCCAATCAAAAAAAGGTATCAATGTTGTCAGCTCATTGGACAGTCGAGTTAATATGATAAAAATCGAAGAACATGAGAACGATTCACCATCCCCTTGTATAAATGGCGCCATTTATGAAAGTTCCCTTTCAGATTTGATTTCATCCGATGATTTTTTTACTGGACTTCCAGAACGATTCACTGCAGAAGCACGACCAAACTTCCAATCATCTGATAAATTAAAAAAGGAGATTAGTGATGGAATCTCGCGTGCTACTCGACGGTCTGGAGTCCATAATATACCCCCTAAATCACCCAAACTACGTGAACGGAAACTGTCAAAGGTAAAAGGCTCACAAAGAACGCATACTACTACTACAGCATCAAAAGACGAGATGGTAAAAAAAGTCGATAAGTACCTCAAAGTATGCAACTTGAATTACGAACAAGTCGAATCAGAAATAAACTCTGCTTTTTCTAGCTTGTCGAACGCAATAAACTTCCGTCGAAAAACACTCATCGAAGAAGCGAGATTGATACGTGATCGTAAGATAAACGCTTTAAATCTGATGAAAGTGACTCTAGAATCGCAAAAACATTCTGTTATTGAGGAGAACTCTTGTACCATAAATGACCACGCCCACTGTAAGGGCTCTTTAGGCACAGAAGGTGGGAATAAGGAGAATACAAAGTCTACCGCGACATATGATGGTATTGGTATAAACGAGCCTTGGATGAATGGGGATAACGCAAGTGTCGCCCTATCAGATAGCAAGGATAACATCGTTGTAAAATCGGGTAAAGAAATCCTTGAAGAGGGAAACATGAACTTTATTATAGACGGTAAAACGAATAACTTTATCAACAAAGTTGGATCCATCAAAGAGACCTTATCGTCTCCTCAATTTTCCTGTGTCAAAGGACTAAAAGATGAAATTCGATTAATAGGTAATAGGATTGATTTTGAAGTACATACTTATGATATTAAGGGAGAGACGAACGTGAATAAAAATGATAGAATAAGCGTCCGCGTGTACGATAAGGATAAAAATAAGGTAAATGTAGAAACACCCTTATGTCAATCACCCGTCTCGAAACACTTATTGTCGCCAAAAATGATGAGTTTCGAACCAAAACAAGAGCCGAGTGTGTATAAATATTCTTTCACACCTTTGAAAGCAGGTAACCACGAGATCTTTGTGAAGCTAAACGATATCATCGTTGCAAACAGTCCCTTTACGTTTCTCGTATACACGAAATCCGATTTAAGATTTGAGAATTTAGCGGGAGGACGTATGGTCTATCGACATTGTAGTGATTCTGAATTTCGTTATTCAAATGTATCGCCGCCAAGTGGTGGCGAGGATTCTTCGGTTGAAGATGAAAACGAAGAAGATCCGTTTTCGGAAGATGAATCAATCAACGGTCGAGAATGGATTGTCCAATCAGGTGGCAAATCTATATTATTACGTTCGTTTACGGATCTGCCGTCGAACATATATGCAACATCTACCGTGACCGAAAAATGCGCATGGCAAATGCGTGTCACAAGCGCTTGTATTAACATCGTTGTAGAGATTGGTCTGAAAACGCAATGTGGAATACAAGATCTAGACGAACAATTCACAAGTAAATTCCATCTAGGGAATGTTAACTCCGAGTCGTGTGAATTAGAGAAAATGAATCATTCATCTCGAAGAAAGAGTTCGATGTTCACTAGGTTGTCTTGGATATTTACATTTCTACTGAACGGTGATGTATTGCGAATTATTTGTCACAAGCTGCATGAAGATATCAACGTGAAGATTAACCTGTCGAATCGCAACTTGATGTTGTTTCCGTTCTGTAGTATGATTCATTACCACGAAGAGTTCCAGACACAAGTTTGTCCTAGACCCCAGCTTACCTTTTTATAATTTTATTTTCTTGTATTAATGTTTTTTATGTATTTCTAAATTTTTGTAGGGGATATTGATGGTTTCTCTGTTGGCAATGTTAGAATTTTGTTTTCAGTGACGGATCTGGAGCAAATATTTATTCTACGAGTATTTTATTAATTTTACAACAGAACATGAATGAGTTCTGAAATCTGAAAAATCTTGAGTAAAATCATTTATGAAGATACTCAGAAAAAGGACGAGATCCGCCAATATCAGGCAAAGCTATAAAAATCTGCAACCTGTCATATATAACAGCTTGTGTCTTAGGCCGAACGGCGGACGGAAATACTTTTTTTTTCCTTTTATAGGGAAAAATAGTGCTTTGTCCACTACAACAGGATACCTCCTTTTTGACTCGAATTCAAAAGCGTCATCTGATAGAAACGATGTGTAAACGATAAATGAATCTCTAAACAACTAAATCCTGAAAATTAAGTTAAAGCAAGAAAAAAATCACTAAGATGAGTGTTGTACGAAAAAAATGAAATAGTGGAATTTTCCAACGCCCGGGTGAGCTGAAAAAAATCTACCCGGGCAGTACGGCGCAAACATAACTATATTTTTTTCGGCCTTAGATGTGCGGAAATACATTTAGATTTTTTGTCAATATTACCTGAAAAACAAGATTCTTTCTATGATAACAGCAAATTTGGTTCTACGTTTTGACAAAGAATCTATGAAGAAATCACTCTTATTAGAAAATGACATCACCATCTTATAAAAAATGAAGTACCCTATTTCAATAATGTTCGTTTTGTGACCCTCCCCAAATACCATTTGACAAAATTGTACCAAACTGGCTTTTTCGTTGTATTGTCATTCAATTTTCATTCAAAACGTTTTTTATCAATTTTAATTTGACAACTCAAGACAAAGAGAAAAAAACGTTATCACGAAATTTTGGCACATTTCTAATAAAATTCATCCTTTTATCGAATCCTTTTAAAAAAGTCTTTCTTTTCTTTTCTTCTTCACATTTTCTCTTCTTCTTTGATTGAAACCTGTTTGTTTAGTTTATAACATACGGTTGGTAGGGTTACATCTTCTATAAAAAGAAAAACTTTAAATTATCTATAACATTTCAACTATAAAAAATTACAATAAAATAGAGCTAAACATGAAAGGATATTGATAATTTCTATTATAATATCACTGTTGAAAAGAATTTAAAAATTTGATATTTCAAACTAAGATGATATAAAGCGAGAGAGGAGAAGGACATCAAGTGATGTGTATCAACAAAAATTCAAAATATCACTTGAAGTTCAATTGAAAACGATTGTTGTATTGACGTAACGTGGACGAAGAATTAAGAATTATATAACTTTGATTGATAAGAAATCTCATGAGACACATCAGAGTAAATTTAACTTGTATGAAAAAATGAAATATTTTTTGAATTATTTACAGTTTCATCAAAATTTCCTACTGTGGCCTACTAAATAGAAGGTTATAAATAAAACATTGTATTTGTTTCACCCCCTTGTTCTTCCTTATTTGAAAATCTGTATATAAAATGTTTTGTGTCAGTGATGTTATTTTCGTGTGTATTTTTCTTATAGAAAAATTTGTTTCTTTGATATACAGTAGGTAACAACAAGGATAACAGAGAGGGCTATCTCATATAGGAAATGTTTCATTTTTTGTCCTATGCATAATGGGAAGTGAGTTGAATTGTCATTCGGAAGAGCAACAGGGGGGATTTGTTTTTTGAATAAGATGCATCTATCCTGATGTGCTTGAATTCTTGATGAGAATAAAATATTTGTGATAAGAAGTGTATTCTTAAGTTAAGTTCTACTAAGAGATTATGTTATTTGACCACCCTGAAAATCAAAGATTGTTTGAAAATTTTTACGGTTAAGTAGAAATTGGTTTATATACGCTGCAGTGTTGCAACTTTAAATGAAGTACACAGAGCAAGTTTCCTTATTTGAATGCACTTTTATGAAGTTAGTCTTTTGATGATTAGCAAGCTATCAGCAAAAGATCCATAGGCATAGTCGATCCTGCGAACCCAGTCATTTTCCAAATATTATTTTAAATTGAAGAACCTTTCTTCCTTTTTTGTCCAAGGAAATGTTTTCATTAACCCTGGAAATCAAATCAAGGAAATGGATATCCATCGTTGACGTTAGACGTTAGTCCATCATTCATTGGAATGGTCTTCCAAACTATTAGCTAATAACTTTCGGTGAAAAGTCTCCGGATCGTTACTTAAAAGGGTAAATTGGTCACTCTTTTTTAATGAAAATTCACGATCAAAGTGAAATTACATTTCTGATAAGGATGTGATTCCGGTAAATGGACCACGTAAACAACATGATATAATTTTTCGGCTCCACACTCCTTAGCAAGCTTATCGACTAAACTGTCACCTGGAAATACTTCTGATCAGCCACAATGAAATCTGCTTTTACCTCCTTTCAGATATCACAAATCGGATCACAAAAAATATGCTCGTGAACACTGGTTCGAGATCGATAAAGATATTTCGTCGTTATTATGTGAAAAATACAAATGCAAAATTTGATGCACAAAAAAAACAGTTTACGTCTTGATTGGAAAATATATTAACGGTAAATGATATAAAGCAATTTCATATAACTTGACTGTTGTTTTGGCATCTATGGCACACCTCTCGACCCGCCCGGTTTTGTTCTTTAATTTCTCCTTGATTAGAATGTGATATTTACGATAGAATTATCTCAAAACATATGATGGTTTTGGGAATGAACGACTGTAAATATGCTTATAATCGCGTGATATAATCAAACAAAGATTGCTAAATAATTATATTCGAAACAAAAACGTTTCGAAAGAAGGTGTGTATGTTGTCAATTCGTCCATAGCAGTAATGACCATATCTGTGTTTGAGGTTAGACAACAAAGGAAAATAAAATATGTGGACCGGGCACTTCATTTAAAAGTACATTATAGAGAAGACAGAGAAGCCCTTAGATTAAAAAAGTTTTAGTACAATTCATTTATTGGAATTTATTTGGGCTAATTGTTTGAAAAATTGAACTGTTTTTTGTTAATTTGAAAAGTGCGAAAGTACTCAGGAAAAGGGTACTAGGACAAAACAGTAGCAAAAATTTGTTGCTGGCCTAATGAGTTTTAATTTTCTCTCAATTTGTAAAATAAATAGTTAAAAGTCATTAATATGAATGATTATAAATGATTTTCTACTATAGAATTCGACACCTTATTTTAAACAAAGTACCTTTCTTTTGATTATATATGTGCAGATATGAATACAGAAAATACAAAAGCCCAAACCAACTCAACCAGGCCCTTAGAGCCCTTACTCTAAGGTCCCGAATAGTAGGGGGTCTGAATACACTGTTTTTTTTTATAAGAATACCTTATTTTCATTTGAGCCCTCGGTATTCTTAACGTTTTTCCGAATCGAGCCTCAAATTATTCTTATGATATTCTTAAGATATTAAATTTCCCAGGGTATATTCTTAAAAATAGTGAT
>JAUKPT010006036.1:0-10070 GCA_032273505.1 Nanomia bijuga | reverse complement strand
TAAAGATTTCTCGGGATTTCTAGGGATTTCTGTCCAAGGTGCACAAGATTTCTCAGAGTGATTTACCCCTCGGCTTATCATAAACAAAAATTCCATCGAGACCTTGGGTAGCCATTGTAGAGTGCATACAGTCTGCGCAATATGCCATTTTAATAGAAATTTGCTTACGTCGAGCCACGCCAGTATATTTTGAAATTACTTAATATCACTTTCCAATACGCCAAGAACACCCTCGTTTGCTCCGGAGAAATAGGACGATGTGTTGTGACGTGCGCCAAAGTTTTGATAAGCACATACTGTGTCTATGCATTAAACTTATTATAGAAGTTGATCGGAAATTAAAACTCAACAAATTAGCTTACTTGTGATTTCGTGATTAGAATCGAATAGGGAAATTGACCATTTTAAATTCAAACTGGTTCTGATAGAGGAGGGATTAAGAATTATGCTCAAAACCAAACACATGCTACGGGTTAGTGACCCGTCATTAGATTCTACCATTAATTGAAACATCAAATATTCCGATGACTAGCAAATGAATGAAAAAAATAAAAATTAATTACAAAATAAATAAGAAAATGTAAACAAGACGACGATGCATGACTCAACCTGTTGCCATGGAGCATATTGACTTATGTACGCAAACATACGATTCGCTTCCTCTCGCAAAGAGGAAAAGCGGCATCAGCGAATTGATTCATGTTTTTAATGTTCTTCTTTTTAAATGACGTTGGAACTCATTTGTTGGCTTAATGTTATATAAAGAAGAAGAAATTATGAAACCAATGAATAAATCTTTATCTATTGGTTAAGTCATGTACTACTATATATAGTAGTACATGGTTAAGTTTTGGCTTATTAACGTATTATAATCAGTCATTAACAGAACATTAAGACGAAATTTTATATTGGACCAATCAGAATCTTGATTCAGGGCTATTTTAACAAAATGCCTTAATCCAGACTAAAAACGCGTGGATGATATCAAAAGAGCGAAGTATGCGGAGATTGATTTCCACGCGTGTTATTCAAGTAAGTGTTTTAACTTATGTTCATTGTATTGTATACTGTGTCAAACATTGATTTTGCGGATTAGCAGAGATTTCTGCAAGAAGGTTTCTAATGAAAAATATAAAAGTATAAAACCACAGGAATTAGTTGATGTATTTAATGGAATGCGCCTTTGAAGGATTTGATTGCAGACAGTATTTGCTACATTAGATGGAAAACTTTTGTACACGCCTATTTAGTATTTCGTTTTTTGTTTTTGTTTTTTTGAGTGAAGATACCGTCAAAAAAAGGAACAAAACCATATTAGAACTTATTGGTACCAAGATTAATCGTTTCAAGAAAAGCTAGAGCTACTAATGGATACAACTTTTTTTTACCATTTAGTATTCTCAAAATCAGGTCCAAATCATCTAACCAATTTGAAATCTATCAGCATTAGTAAACGGATTTTATGCAAAAATCTTTTAGGTTACAGCCTCAACAAAAGTTGTGCCATGTTTTCCATGTATAGTATCCATGCGGCACAGTGAGAAGATCCACACTAGTCTAATTTTATGTGAGTCCTAATTTGATATGGGACATCTATAATCAAATCTCAATTTCTAAAAATCTGAAAAAAACTTTCTTCTTATATTCTTAATCAAACCAAAATAGATTGGCACGCAAAAAGAAACCTAGCATTTTTATGCATGAACTTCAGTTGTGCAGTCTTACATGACGAAACGACTAGTCAAACACGCGGCCCCGTCAAACAATCACCGTCTATTCAGTCGGAAAAACTTTACCAAGAAATTTAGTGTTCGTCTATCGCAAACACTCGGTAAAATTTTCGTTACCTAGAGTTTGTTTACTATAAAACTCGTGTTTCGTTTATTCGTACTGTTTGAGCTGAATGAACAAGTCACTGAATGACAACTTGAATGCACACGCTTCGTTAAACAAATCAATAAAATAATTGAGGTATTGGTAAGGTTCACAGACTTTCCACCTTATTTTTCTTATTCGGTAAGATAACTATACAACGTGATTATAATTGAATCGCATTCAATTAACTATTTCTTAATGAATATTTGTTGTTTCATAATTACATTTTTAAGGTATTCTCTCAAAAATCTGTTGAATTTTGTTTTATTCAATTGGTTTAATATCACATCATTAAGTTTCTGGTTTAATTCAAAAAGTCGAAATATTGATTTTTCTTAAAATCAATAATAATGAAAGTATTTTCAAAATGAGCCAACCAGAATATTAATGATGTAATGTCAAACCAATCAGTAGCCAAAAGTAGCCAAAAGTAGTTTTTGAGATAATTCGTTTTGCGCTCTTTCTTTTTTGTCACGTGGTAAATGCAGCATTCGCGTGAATATTACTACCCATACAACAAGAGAGGCCAATGAATGGTTGATTCTTTATATTCGGTGTAAATGTTGAGTGATGCTAATTAACACATGAGTGTTGTTAATTATTGGAAAGCTATGTACCTACTAGCATGTGTTTTGGTCTCATTGGTAATTTCACTTTTTAATTTTTCTTTTTCTTGTTTCTCATTTTTGGTTAGATACGATATTTTCCTATACTACTATACTAATACACCCATCAGAATACTTTAAATTTACTTTTTTGTTATCTGGCGATTAAGCTAAAAGCTTTATCTTCTGTAATCTCCAGTTCTTCTACTTTATCAAAGCCCGGCAGAGGCACAACATGAGTTAAAGGAAAAATTGGGAGGGCTTAGACCATTTAAATTGAGCAAAAAGGAGCAAATCAAATTAAGTCTCAATCTAAGTGAATAAGTAAAGTAATCAAAAACATCTGGCTCCGTATCTGCCTCTGTATTCGTATGTGTTCCCATAATGCATGTACATCTGCATCTGTATATGTGTGCATTCGAATGTGCGTAGAATCTATTGCCAACTTGTGACTGTGAAAGAGAGAAGAAAACAAGAGTGAAAATACTTTAAGAATGAAAAAAACTGACTGCATTTTCGTTTTTCATCAGTTTTGAAGTGAATTGCAATCATTTTTTAAAAATGGTTGCATGTATTCCCGTAAAAATCGTATACCCACAAGTGCGTGAGTGTTTTTGCGTGCGTACCTGTGGCTATGAGATACCTACCTGTAATTTCTTCCAACGAGGGATGCTAGCGTATCTCTTTGGCAAACTCATTTCGAGACAAATGCCAATACAAAAAGTTGAATGTCTTTTTCCTTGTTTGTCAATCTTGAAGAGAATTGTTTATTTAGTCAATTGCAATCAGACAAAAGTACATGGGATGAATAATAAATTAACGTATTACCTCACTGTATATGTGAAGGTATGATGTATACATGTAGCCAAGGCTGGTAAATGCAGTTTATATGAAGAAGTATGAAGTAAATATCACGATACTTTTCAGTTGTTTTGTATCAGTACCAGCTGATCGTCTTGGATCACCATTAGTTTCATGATAATCAAGTCAAGTCAAGAATCTGACTTGTTCATTTAAGAATGGCAGAATCAATCGATTGCTGGGATTTACTTTAAAGTTTAATTCAAGACTTTGTTTTCAACTTAATTTATTAACTAATTATTGAACAAAAGTAAAGAAAGCAAAAGGATCATTTTCAGTGAAGGCATTAAAAGTCTCGAGAGTAGAATTTCATCACATCGCTAAATCTTGGTTTTTAGCTGTCTGTTCCATTTGATAAATATTCTGTATTCAGTTTTTTTGACGTTTACGCTGTTTGAATTATTGTAACGCTTTTTTATCAAGAGCTACTTATAATTGTATAACAGGTGGAGGTACTTGGTACTCCATGACAGGGGTGGATCTGGAATGTTTTCAGTGTCCTGATGAAGACACTCATTTTTGATAAGAAGCAGTTGACCCTATAAATTGTTAAAATGGGTTCAAGATTTAGGCATGGTTCATGAAGTATGTGTTTTCATGCGTCTCCAAATGGCCTACTGAATGACACGGCCTGCAATGTTACAGCAAATGGATCAATATCTCAACAACGGCCCAAGATATAAACTTCTTACTTGACACACATGATCATATGACCGGTTTGGGTTCTCATGTCAAAAATAAAAAAAGTTTCTTTTTTGCCACTAAATATCATCTAATCGCTTCATTTTTAATTTCTAATTGTCAAGGTTTCGCATACATAATGGAGATATCATACTGCAAATTCAGTTGATTACCTATTATCAAAATGTCTTTATATACTGTTGTGTATAAAGAGCACTAGCTACGGTACCTTAGTACTTTAGGTTTCGTTAATTGAAATTAATTTGAAAGTTTTTCATTAATAACAAAAGAACAAAGCAAGATGAGACAATAAGATTTGGTATACTACTGGACTTAGAATATCCCCATATGTATGCAAAACATTGGCAATTAGAAATTAAAAATAAAGCGGTTAGATGATATTAAGAGAAAAAAGAACTGTCCTTATTTTCCCTATTCTTCCCCGAAACTTTTTCATTTTTGGCATAAGACCTTTAACCGGTCATATGATCATGTGCGTGAAGTTAATAATTTATATCTTGCGCCGTTGTTGAGATATTGACCCATCCGCTGTAACATGCCAGGTCGTGTTATTCAGTAGGCCTATAGTATTTCAATTTTCAAAATTTCTCACAGCTTGGGGTAAATATCACTCACTAAGACAATCAGTAATTAGGCCAGATACGCCACTGCATAACTACCTTTGAAATCTTCTTACCGGGTCCACATTGATTTGCAAATTCAGAAGGCTTTATTAAGAAGAAAGTTTATTCTTTAAAACAGGACTAGTTAAAACAACTAAAGCCTTGTACATCGTCCATGCACTTAGCATATACCTCATCGCCGTTTACCTTACCTTCAATTTTTAATCGGTTTGAGAATGCTGTTGAGTGGTTAACAGCTACTTTTCGTTTTAAATACTTTCCTTTAAAAAAATATTTTCTGTAAAGGTTATATGACCTCTTTTGAATGTCATTTCTAATCCAATATATTTTTTTCTTTCTTTAGTTATGAACTTATAAATTAATAAACTCTAATGTTTTTCTTTTGTTTCAGGTTGACAAATGGCATACTCGGATTAAAAGGTGAACTAGGATATGCAAGATCTACTACATTAAACTACATTAAAGTTACTTGAAAGAATCCATTCATTGTGAATATTCTTTATCCCATTAGTATTTTGATAGTCTGGTATTACCTACTCTTAACTGTCTTTAAGGAAGTTATAATGTATTCTAAAGTATTCAAAAATCTTCAACACTTGATCTGAATGCCCAGAATAAGCTTGAGAGTTAGCATAAGAACTAATTAACGATTCTGTAGATTAAAGGCGCTAAACTAGCCAGGATTTATCCACTAATAATACTATTTCTCCTTTTTTGATACAGTGTGGGTTTGTGGGGCACAAATCCCGTTTTGCATCTTCCAGTTGATCATTCTGTAAACACCTGTATCTCCTGTGGTACTTATGTTCAAGTGACAAGGTAATTTGTCAACCCTTTATTTTACACTGGTTGCAATAACAATGCAATTAAAAGCTGTTTTATAGAATGCTACCGTGTCTATAGATGGTGTCATTGGCTGCACATGTTTGGAGGAAGGTTTTCAGTCCCCAGTTGCTATATGAATGATAAAAGGTCAGTAGTTGCATCCCTCTTTCGATATAGTACTCATGAAATGAGGATAAGTCATTCAAAGCGACACATGTGAAAAATATACAACATTTTAGAAAATAAGTTAAGCAAACATATTGCTTAACTGACTGACACAATATTTTTGAGACCATTATATTTACCGTCCATTCGGACGTATCTATATTATATTTTGAGGCTAATTATCTCAACAAGCTAACTGTCTACTCTAAATTAGTTCCATTGTCGGGATATAAATTGTTACAGACAATTCAGTCCACAAAAAAGCCTATCCCATTTAGTCGCTGGTGCTATTCTCATTCTTAATAAGGTGCATTTACGTAAATCCCAATATACAATATCCGTAGCTTATCTACAAATTATGGATAAAATTGACGTTTGATTGGTTGAAAATTACACCAAGACGATTCTGATTGGTCCACTTTGGTTCATCATTTTCTGCTTTGCTAGAACTAAAACTGATAAATAAGTGAACCAATCAGAATCTCGATCATATAATTTTCGACCAATTGAATTCCTTATCCGCAAACAGTATGTAGACAGTCCCTTACTTTTCTCTTTGACCTGTTTATATTCCACTTTTTACACACAGTATTACGTCTACGATTCCCATAGACTACTCTTGAAGGTCAATCAATCTAACCTCTCTTCTAATTAAACTTTGATATGTAAAACCGAAATAAGCCACTACACTGCATCAATATTTCATAATGGTATCTATTACAGGATTAATCGTTGAAGTTAAGCCTTATAAGGAATTGTCTACAAATTAAAGGTAAATCAGCCGTTTGATTGGTTGAAAATTACCACATGAGGATTTCTATTGGTTCACTTAAAATTATTTCTTGAGTTTTAGTTCTCAAATGACGAAATTTCAAAGAAAACCAATAAGAATCTTTTTTATGTAATCCTCTACCAATCAAATGTCAGAACCACCGATAATTTAAAGACAATCCCTCAAGTCGCATTGCTTGATAACTGGAGTAGCACAGTTGTTCTAAAAATATATATATATGGGTGAATAGATGAGCTGCAGGAGTTCTCGAATGAATAATCTATAACGTGTGTATTTACCGGGTGAGAAGTAATTAAAAACAAATTGAGATTAGATTAGAATGGGTTGGATTTAGATTATTTGTTTGTGAGTGTAGTGTGCACTAAGTAAAGGATTTTGTTTAGTCTAATCTCTTTGTGAACAAGAAAGTGAAGGTGAAGTTTATGGGAAAGGTTCTGTTAGACTCTTGATGTATAAAGTTTTTATCATATTTAGCTACTTATGAGTGTTTAAGGCTGGATTCGGGTTCTTCTGTCGAGTGTATGTGCACTTTTTTAAGGATGGTGTAATTCATAAGCAAAGATTAGCTTCATTAGTCTTTCGGTTGGTGACTTTAACTTTTCAACAATCGATTAATTTTGAGGCTGGATGTTGGGGTTTTTAAGTGTGTATTGTCTTAAAAGATAAAATGTATCACGTTATATGTGAAGTGCACTTTATTGGGTGGGTGTTACCATCTTAGCATAGAACAAAACATTGTTTTATTTCATGAATGACCCGCATTCTCTTGCCGACCGATATTTTGTGAGGTAAATTTAATTGATAAACGTACTTTTTTAGAACTGTTCATACTCATTAAAAGAATTTTAAAAGATTTAGAGTATGAAATGCACTCCTAAAAATGCTTTCTTTTTCTCTGTGATGATGGGTTTGATGAATAAAATGGGACATTGTTTACCCTTATACATGTGAAGCTTTAATCAAAACTAGACAAGACTGGTTCAACTCTTACCCCTAAAACTTATTGATCATCAATTTGTTTATCCTAAAAAATGTTCACCTAAATCAAAAAGGTCAAGTAGAAGTCATCTAAATGAATAATCTTATCTATTCTAATCTTATTCTATTCTTACAAACATAAATCGATTTGAACTATGTATAGAAAATCTTAAGTTTCTATTTTTGGTCTTTGGGAAGTAAGTGAACGAAGGTAAAAATTAAAGCACTTGTATTACTTGCCCTGTTGGATGTATATACATGACATAATGATTGATTATTCATAGAAGAACAATTGGATATGAAAACTCTATTGAAATGCATTCAAAACTTATCTTAATTTGAATTTTAATTAACCATTGTTTTAGACTTATACAGAAATGCATTTATACCTGAGGATTTCATTAATAATTGATGGTAAGGAATGATTTCGGTTTTAGTATTTGGGCAAAACGTGGATGGATTGTTTTTATTTAGTTTTTTATGGTACGGATATTTGTATATATTAAGAAATACTAATGTCGGAATTGGAATGCTATTTGGAAATCAATACGCATTCTTGTAAGCAATTTTTAGATTTTCTGTATTACGTCATATAATATTCAATACAGAGATAAGCGGGAATAAGCTATACTTTTAGTCAGTTCTGCAGAAAGTTATTTTGCCGAAAAGCAAAACTCACAAAAACTGCTAGTTGATGATAGATTTCTCACAAAATATGTAAACTTTATGTAGGCTGTCGAATATTCCCAAATATTATGATATCGCAATCGGAACTATCTGCAGCACTGCTTCTAGTTTTAATGTAAGAAAGCCTTAAGTTATATCTAGAGTATTTTTCTCTGAAATACCTATTTTTTCTATTTTTTTACTATCGAACAAAATGTTTATAAAAGGAGCATGTTTAGAATTAATCACCTCTAAGCAAGTTGATATCAAAACGTCCCTTCTTTACTTACAGGCTTTTTAGTAAGAAATGTGTACGCGATCGGTTACATGATCGCGCAAAGAGCTTGCGCGTACTTTTATGCGATCCAAAAGTTGAAAATTCCGTACCTTGCGTGATCGGTTTCACAATCTAGCTGCAAAAGTTTGCGCGATCATTGCGCGATCGCGATCAACTCGATCGCGCTACACTGACAGGCCTGCACTTACATATATTAGTGATCTTTGACTTATCACATTTATGACCCCGTCATGTAAAAATCATGTTAAATCAAATGAAAATGACCCTAAAAGACATGAACAACCTTTTCGGCATCCAAGTATGAATATATCAAAATCCTAATTTGTGATTTTTCCAGGTTTTCACTTTTCACTTCATCCAGGTCAAATTCGGCTTTTATTAAAAATAACAAAACAAACGTTTCACACAACAGCGTCCATTCTTCTACCCACTTCATATAGCGTTTGAGAGGCCGTCAATTCGTCCATTAAAATACCACCTTCATGGCTACTTGGCGGTACGCTTACACGAGAAATATATTCATTAAGGAGTGAACATAAACTAGTCGTTTCTAAAGAAGTTAGCCACAAGCCTAGAAATAATTAATGAGTCTTTTTTAGCACGCATTTTATTTGATCTTGCTAAATGGTTGTTTTATTGTATTTTTCTTTCGATTATTTTCGGTTTGGCATGAAATATTGTACAATATAACAGGTGGTTAGATGCTTTTTGTATTACGATGATTTGATTTACGATGACACAAGGGGTCTTTCGACGGTCGCGTTGTCAATTAGGGGACGTGGAGAGGTCGCTTGTCCCATGGAATCTGCAGATGCTACAACAGGTTTTTGCAACAAAATAGAGAGGGTAAAAAGTTTTGTTGACGTTTTTCTGTCATACTTCAGAATTTTTATTATTAAGCCTTATGGTCAGTTGGATCTTATAATTAATTCGGACTGCGAAGCATTAGTCCAAATCAAAAGATTGTCTCAACAGTTTGTCTAATTTTACCGTTTAATATTTTGTGAATTAAACATTCAAGAACCTTATTGATTCAATTATCATTTTATTTTTGTTAAAATCGAAAATGACGAAAACATTCCATAGTGAAGCAATCAGAATATTAAAAACGTAATTTCTAACCAATCAAATGGTAAAATTAAAAGCTTTGAGACAATTCCAAATGTGAGAAATTTCTTTTTTTCCTTCACAAGATATTTAAGTTCAGTTCGAGCCTGAGATAGTATGACCAGTGACATGGATCTTCAGGGACCAGTATCAATTAAATATTCCAGCCAGATAACGTACTTCTGACGTTATTTTCATGACCGCTCCTCACAATATTTATTACGTTCAAAATAGGTTTTATTTATGTGCTTAAATTTTGATTGAAAGAGGACTGAGATATACGGATAATTTTAAATGAATCAAATATTGGCGACCAAAAGAAAAGGTATAAGAAGATTTTATGTAGAAATCACTGAAAAGAGTTGATTACACAATTTTGAATTGTGTTTCGAAGACCAGTGCGGTAATGAAAATGATAACATGCTCCCATCCCCCAAACCGTGCCCAGAATTTCTAATCATTGCCCTTAAAACAAGATTATTGGAGTTTCATAATAGTGATATTAAATGATAGACACTTTCACAATCTTTTTATCAAATTGTACAATTATCTTTCATCTCTTACTATCTCAG
>JAUKPT010006035.1:0-10070 GCA_032273505.1 Nanomia bijuga | reverse complement strand
ACATCTTTTCATCTCGCTAAAACCCTCCCCCCCCCCCCAAAAAAAAAAAAAAAGGAAGAAAAAAATAGAAGAATAAATAAGAAAAGAACAAAAAATGATGTAAAAGTGTAGATTTCTCCATTCTGCATGAATCTAATTTTTGAAATGTTGATGTTTTCCCACTAATATCTTTATTAAAAGACGAGTAGAGTCCATTTATAAGACTTTTTTATTAAGTTACCTCAATCTATTGCGACCATAAAGAACATGTGTGTATCTATAAGAGAAAAAAAGTAAAACATGTTGACCCAGCTATCCAAAAAGAATTAAAAAGTAAATATGTTTTTAAGGATACTTCTGGTGCGTGCAGCTGTCCGCAGAATGTTTTCTTTATTATGAGGAATGTTCGTCATAAAATATTCAAAAGGGAATTTTTTAGTGTGGAAATTTGCGAAAGTTGTTTTGGTAAGAACATGCCAGGTCTGATGTATGTTTTCGACAAAATGGTGGTTTTGGGTAATAGGTTTTATGCATGGTCCCTACAGAAATCGCTGCGCATAAAGTCTGTTGGTTTCACATGTAGGTTCCTGTTTTGCTTTATGCAATCAACCCATTGATTTTGTGTAAATACTTCTGTGCTTGCTTTGCAGGGCATGCTTGTTGGAAACAGAGGACGACAGGCATATTTAAAAAAAAAGTTCTGCATCAAACCTGGATCTTTCTTTTCATATGGAATTTATAAAATCATGGTGTAACATTTGATATGAAGTAAAAGAATGTCGAAACAAATAGCGAGGAAAAATAACTTTAAGTGTTAAAATCTGCCTAACATCAAGAGCAAATTAGCAACTTTTTTCAGAAAATTCACCTTTAGAAAGATATTAGCAAAATAAGTGAGTTTTGAGAAAATAATAAAAAAAAAATTGTTTTTGGTTAATTCTTTTGAGTTTGCATAGCAGTAAATGTAAGTTAGAAGAAACAGAGAACGCCAGGTATTATTTAAACCTTGTACAGATCAACAGTAGGTAACACTGAAATTAGATAAATAACTCGATATTCAATGGCAACTATCATTATTGAAGAGAATTACGAGAAGAAAAATAAACTACATACTGTTTAATACTGTCTTCTCTGGCTTCCTATTTGTATTTATCAGATCAGAAAAGTACATCATCAAAAATTGCTGGCTTATAAAGGCTATAATAATTTTTGAGTTTTCCAGAATATTAAACAAAGACTTTATCAACCATCCATGTTCTTGATAATAACGTTTTTTACACATACATGGAAAAGAATAATACTTGGTTAGTTTGATGCTAACACAAAGAAAATAGGTTTAATTTCGTTCTCCATATATTTTTTTATATGAAATCTTACCTTCATCCCTCGATGCGTTTTTCTTCACCAACTTTAAACTTAATATTAAAAAAACAGCATTATAAAGTAACAACGAGCACCAGCATGCCAAAAATTCAGAAACAATGAATTGTATACAGTACTAGAATTTGTATTTGATGAAATTTTCGACATGGTACTAAAAGTGAAATCAGACATGCTTTGTGCTTTGGTAAAGTATTTACTAAAATCTATCTAAGTGGCCATATTAAATATAACCAAATAAAACATTCAATGAACCTCCATTATCTAAATTCTATAGGTGTTAATATATTATAGTTAAAAAAACAATAGCTAGCAAAAACTACATTCCTGTATGAAAATCCTTATCTAATTTTCTCTTTTCTATAATTTATCATCACATCATAAGCATTAACAAGGGAGAAGTGATAAAACCCAGTTAAGGTTAAAAACTTAATCGAAATCCACACACACTGTGTAACAAACTAACAGTGCTGGAATGAAAATGATAATAATAAACACTTTTCTACTAAAGGTCCGCGTACTTGTTTTCATAATAAACTCGACGATAAACGCATCATGAAAATCAAAACACATGCACGGATTTCTAATGAACCCTGCTGAAGAAAAGTGAAATAACGTTCTTGTGAGGAGAGAATTGGTACTGGATGAATTGAGGGTGGTATATAGTAGAAAGGCACATAAAAAGAGAGCTAAACTGAAGATTGAGGTAAAAATGTAGTAATTGGAGGAGATGAGGCTTCTTTATCTTCATATAAGATCATGTAACAAAAGAGTGAAAATTAATAAAATCAATATAACGGTTCAAGCTATGGTGGAACTGGATTTTCTGTTTTTTGTTGTCATTAGAGTTCATTATATTAATTGGCTATGACACATTTCCTGTTGTTCTTCTTCGCCAATGAGTACTTAATTTCATTTTTAAAAATGATTACACTTTACAGGGGACATTATCGACGAGAGCAGCTTCTTGACGACGCTATTTGCCTTACAGAGGCCATAATGTCCGACAGAAAGACCTTTTCTTTTACAGAATAGGTTATGTCAGACTGAAAATGAGTATCCGATTAAAATGCTATGTTATCGAACCTATATCGAACAGGTATCAAGGATTATGAAAACATTTATTTTCAGGCCTGCTTTATGATATTTGGAAAAATCATATTCAATCATTGCAAATAAAAAGAACTTATACTTCAGGATTTCTAACGAAAAAGGATATTGTAGAAAAGATATATTAAAGAAACATGGTCATCAGAACACAGTGAGATGAGGTCGTTTTAAGGGTTATCACAATATCATCATCGAGTGATGTTTTTTATGATCAGGTTGTTATGGTGTTACTCGTTGTAAGACTGATATATTAAGAAAACGAAAACTGAAACACGATAAGTAGCGCGTAATTGCTTCTCATGATCTGTTGTTTTGAACATTCTGTTGCCTAAATCCATGTTAGTTTGCGGGTTCGAACAATTACTTGTTTCCAAGAACTGATAGAAGCATTTTTAATATTAAATCAAAATGCTGTAATTGTTTAGAGGATCAAGGCTATGAAAATCTACACATTAATATGTAAGACATTGTTTGGTAATAGAAAACAAACAACGGAAACAATACATTGGCAGGTTTTTATCACTTCAAAATAAACCAGTTTTGATAACATGTACCTGTATTTGGAAAAGTTACCAGCTGCAGGTTCTGTTAAATATGGATTCAACTAATTGTTGATAAGTGCCTTGTCGCGTCTTGTCTTGCACCAGTCCTCATTATACTTAGAAAGTTAAGTTACTTTTATTGACAAAAGTATTAAAAATCAAAAATAAATACATGGTTCTAAGATAAAAACAAATAGTTAATTCAAGTAAACACGTAAAAATAAGAACATTCAAGAATTAGTGGATGGTTAATATTTCAGCACAAACCTTTTTTCGGTACTTCTGATCTGATGCACTTATGTGCTATTCTTTCAAATTATTTCACGCTGAACAGAGGAAAAATGAAAATGAGATCAACGGACCAACAACAGCAGATGACCAAAAATCTTAAACATGTAAATATTTCTCAATAAAACAATCAACTTCTGCTCTTCATCAAGGCCAATGTCAACTACCATATGGATAAATGACAGCATTAAAGACAACAATATAGAGAGTTAAATATCAGAAATAGGTATTATATAACAGACACAACTAGAGAGTAGAACCTATTGAAAAAAGATGTAAACAAAACGTAAAACCTTGGACACAAAAACTTCACCTTGAACTGATCTTCGTGTGAAAGGTTATCACAAATCCCAAGTCACAATTTGGTGATCCATGTAACTACTTACTACCAACAGCCCCCATAACAAAATTACTCAAGTAATGCAGCTTTTCTGTTTGCTCTAATAAATAGCTAAAGAGTAATAACATTCATAATATTCAGATCTAATTTATCTCAGTTACAAGCAATCTCGTACCCAGTGCGATTTTTACCTTGAACACTGGGTACGAGATTGAGTTAACATTATACAAAATATATTGGAAAGAGGCGTTTACACAAAAATTGTTAAGCATAAAAAATAATACTAAACCAAAAAAACATTCCCACATTCCCAATATCGAAGCTAGCATAGATCCATTCCTTATGCTCGCCTTAAAACTTGCCAAGTACCATGTATACCAATAAGAACAGGGATTACAATTACAATTTTTTGTAAACTTTTATATGATATATAAATATCATAATTGACTATTACATAACTGACGCATATATTGAGAAGAACTTATCGAAAAAATTTGTAAACAAAATGTTAGACCATGAACACGAAAACATCACCTTGTACTGATCCCCGTGAGAAAACACCGAACCAAAACCAAAACCTTTAATTGTCTACCCTATCAATTGTTATGACAGGTTTTTACTTCTTACTTTTCAATCTTCTCTTTTATCAGCCATTATGGAAGGATGATTTAGCGAATTGATTGATCTGTTGTTGTTATATTCCGATGATTGATTTTCGTTTATGATTAATTAGTGTCCAGTTTTCATAAATATTGGTTGTGGTCATCAAGTGATAAACACGAACAGTTTTGTGTAACTAAAAAAGGTTTCATAACGATATTTAGGCTCAAGAGGTTTATGAGCCCCAAAAAGTTAATCTGGTAAGAGATTTGCAAAATTTGTTACAATAAATATATCTATACAATTCATATTGGTTTCTTTTTGATTGTTTTTAGGTCAAGTAAGTGAAGGAACACTAAAAACGTATGTCTACTTAAGTTAAAAGAACACTACCACCATTTTTAGCGCTTTATAGTTTCATTCATATATCCAAAACAAATAAAATAAATCGAAAAGAGTGATTCAATGCATACGGAGAATGTCTGCATGAATTATGGTCTGACTGAACTAAGATGACATATTCTTGTTGAAGTCTACATTTGAATGTCAACTCTCTCTGCAAGACACCCCCAAAACCTGTCACTATCCAGACATATCAGAAGGTGAAACATGAAAAGTTGGAATATTTGTGTCTGAAGGTAACTTATTTCTGTTGTTACAATAAATAAGTCATCTATAACTGATAGTTAACTCAAGTTTAAAAAATTGGTTAATTTTCTTTGCCCATTTCGTCAATACCACTATGAAACTGCAATGGTAAATGGCGACAACAGGGAAGGAGTATTCATATTCATGGAATGACGCCAATCCTAGGAAAAAAAATGCGAGATTTCTTCATAAATCAAACGATATCGGCGAGGTTTTTATTAATAAAGAAACAATCCAATTTTACGAAACATATACGTGATGTACAGTGTTTTATGGTGTGAGAAAACAGTTATAAGAATTTCAAATCCCCTAAAATCTACTAAAATGGGCGATGACATTACTAGCCAATGAATCACTCCCTTACATGTCATTCGAAAACCATCTAATATATTTCTTTTCGTGTTTCTGACCTCTAAAGCCCTGTCACCTTGTACCTTTCAAAAATGTCTTATATTGGTCTCAAAGGGAGGACTTGGAGATTTAACGGACATTCCTACATACCTCGAAAAGTCATCAAAAGGATTAAAGTCGATTGTAGAGACCATAAAAGAGTCATTATTTGACAATCTTGTACAATTTAACATTGTTTAATTTGTCATAAGGATTTGGGGCTTTTACGCGTCCATATCCACGTCTATATACTGATCGCCACCAAATTTGTATGATAAGGGATTTATAAGGAATTGGTTTTACCACATTGGTGTAAAAGAAAATTTAAAAAGAAACTGATTAGACGCTTTCAAAATTCATATTGTATAATCCGAAACAATAAATATCCTATCCGTCTTTATGCATTCCCTCGTACGAAAGAGCTATAATTGTAATATTATTCTTTGAACAATGATCCTTGAAATGTACCCGCTTAAAATCAAATTCTCGAGACAAATCAACCATCATTAGAAAAAATGCGTTTGATTTCCTGTCACTATGACCATAGCATAATAGAGGGGATTAAAAGCATAATGGTGGATAACAATAGCATAATGGCGGAGATTAAGAGTTTCTCACGACTCGTTGCGATCACCACTCCACATGACATGCGCAGAGTAATCCGACATATAGCGAGACTGTAGTACGCAGTTGCTATGATCCGAACTGATCTTCTTTAGAGAGGTTGCAAGCTGGATTATGAGTAAAGCATGGTTTATATGTCTTTTGTAATTCAACAGACGAAATAATGCATATGTACCTGTTTATAATGTTTTTATAACATGTGCAGCGTCTGGCAGCGTGTACAAAAAGGATTATATACTAGACAAATGTCTGAAAAAGCTAACTGGATTATATTGTTTCTTTTATAAGAATCATTCCTCTCGTGAGATAAATCATGTGCTTTAAAAAGGATGCTCTAAAATAGACGGATTGCAAATTTGCAATTAAAGTTTCAAACCAAAACTACCGGCCCAAACTATACTGGCCATTTATAACAAACGTACTGATCTCCACGAGTTTTTCTTAAGCTTTGAAGAATGGAAGTCACCAAAGGAAGAACCCACGAACTAAAGTAACGATTAGGCTGTCGTGTTAAACTTGATACAATATATCCTTAACGATGGGAAAAAATAATCTTAGATAATAGGAGGAGGGCAAGTTAGTTTCTTATCTCTAGAAATGATAAAATTGTATATTCAGCTTGCCTCTAAACTTCTGTGTTAGCATATGAGGTAGAAGTTTGTTCCTTTGAAAAATAGAGTATACTGAATGAAACTAGATAAAGTGTTTACTGATAAATCTAGGGTAGGGATCATAAGGCTTATTTTTCACCACATTGTTAGTAACATCTATACTTCGGCTCCAGAACAGACTTTTCAAAGCAGACTACCTACATCAGGTATCACGAAAGAATAAGCATGCGAACTTTAGATACTGTATTTATTTAGACTCTGTATGGCAAAATCCCACCAATCAGTCAAACCATCAAGACACAAAGAATAAGATTCGCTGGACACGTATGGAGAAACAAGAACGAATTGGTAAGCGACGTTCTTCTTTGGAACCCAAAACATGTCAAACAAAAACCTGGAAGAAATGAAAAAACCTTCATTGATCAACTGGCAGATGACACAGGATTACACCGCAGGACCTGGATAATGAGATGATCAACTACAGAGACTGGAGAAAACGTGTCATGCAACGCCGACCTTGGTCGTTCCGATGATGGTGATAAGGCACTATACAAACCATAGTCATATTTCTTGGAAACAGAGCCGATGAAAAACTCATCTTTTACAAAGAAATACGATATATTTTATGCAACTGAAAAGTGCAAATAAAGATGCATATATTTCGAGCCTCTTTTACATTCATGCAAACCAATAATATAGAAGGAACTATCCTTATTTCGGTTCGATATAAATGTTATCATAAGCGAAGTAAATACTAAATTATCACAAATCGCTTTCCGTGATTAACCAAGATCTCAACTACATTTTTTTTTTCACTTCAGATGCTGTTATCACCACCAAATAAATAATAGCTTCATAAAATAAACATTGGATTTTAAGTAAGCCTTACACGGCAACACTCAACGGGTTCTAAAATCTTTATTTGTACAGTTGAAATACAACCAAAAATTTCAAAAGAACCAAGTTCTCAACTACTAAACTTTATTAAACTTCAAATGTGCAATCACCACACCAAATAAACACCTTTCGCAATGCAAGCAGCGAGTTGAGCAATTTCAAACCAAACCCCTTTAACATTTAAAACACACAAATGTTTGTTCAGCAAATACAGAAGGAAGTGATGTCTAATGATGATTAGGACCGATCAATTACTTTTGATTGGCTAGAGTCAACCCACGTGGTTAGCGATTTCCTTTTCAACCTGGAAACCCTATCAAAGCGCATAGTTTGAATATTAGGTAGCTTCATTCTCTTCGAATAAAGTTCCAAACAGCAACGTTTCAAGAATAAATTCCACCCACTAAATAGCAATAATGAAGCAACAGAGTTGTGTGTTCTAAAAATGAAGTGCTTGAATAAAAAATCTTTTGATGAATGGATTCCACCCACTAAGTATAAAATTATGAAATTACTGATGGTTTGTAATAGCTTTTTTGTTTAAAGGTTCCTACCAATAGAAACAATAACATACTATGATCTACGCGGTAATTGCTTTTTTCAATTTATCTAGCATATAGCTTTTAGATCAACTTTATTCCAATCTACTAATTTAACAAAATGTTTACACACACCCGTTTATCCTCCCTCTTATTCCGGACTCCAGAGTACTGAAAATCATAAAAAACAATCTGTGTTTACCTACTTGGTGAAAGCATGCATACCCATGTATGCAATAACTTCGAATGATAGGTTAAACGAATTTCCCTGATAATGATGATGATTTCAAATGTCAAATGACACATGTATGATTTTCCGTTGATGTTAGATGACCATTCTTAGTTTATAAGAGTTCGTTCCTGGTACGGATATCCCTCTAAATCTCGACATACAATCAAACATCATAAAAGATTACAATACAACTTCATGAAAGTCTGCTAAGTAATTTCATGATTTTTTGGCAATAGAATACAGTTTACCTTTGCAAATTTCCTATTTTCTCACGAGTCGATCATTCACCAAGTAAAGATTTGGTGAATATATTTTAGTTTCTCCTAACTAAAACACGATGAAGTTGTTAATATGGAATCCAGGTTTATCTAATCTGGATATTCTAGATATTCTATCCTGTGCAAATACCTGTTTGATATAGGGATAGGTCACTATTACAAAATGATTCTTTTTAATAGAGTAGTGAAGGATAAACAAGTTGACAATGTAAGAAGAAAGATTAATTCAACAGATTTCCACTACATTGCACCAGGATAGGCATCTACTATAGAGCTAATGCTTTCTGACTAAAACCCGTAACCCACATTTTCTTTATTTCGAGTAAATTGAGAAAACGTTGTTATTGGTCATCCAACAAGATATTTTCGAAGGAAATTATGTTGATTACGTGGTTTTCTAGGAAAAATTGACATGAACAGAGAAAATCATTTTTTCATTTTTGACCCGTTACCAACATTTTATGCATTTTCCTTCTTTTAATGTAATAATTATTGTAAAGAGACAACACGAGGCTTGGTATTTTTAGTTTTTTGCTGCCAGGAACGTGTCCTGACCTTTCCCAAATATCATTTTGTTTAAACAAGAAAAAGTTAAAATTGGTGGTTTACTGTACGGGTTTTAGTCAGAAAACTTCAAAAGAAAAGTTTAATCTTTTTTCAAATCTAATCCCGCATGAGGCTTAACTGTGATGATAAGAAAAGATGATATATCTCCTGAGGGTTACGACGTTATATTTTAGTGTAAATATATGCGTACGATCCCAAATAATCAAAAAATCAAAAAAATCGATTTTGAAAAAATTGTGGGTTACGGGCTTTTGTCAGAAAACATTAGAATTCTGGAAGATTTTACGGTACCGCTGAAATACACAAGCTAAAATCAGGAGAATGTGATCGCTTGGAAAAATTATCGATTTGATCTATCATCTCAAATATCGGAACTGCCACTCACAAAACCGCAAAGTATCTTTGTAAACTTCTTTCACCATTAAGTAAATCTTAATATACAGTAGATAGTACCAAAGACTTTACGAATTACTTAATCCCTAAACTTGGAGACAAAATAAGCAATTGGTCAAGATATGTAGATGATAGATTTGCATTCATAAAACCGTAATATATTTGTCACGTCAAAGATGAGCTTAATTCCTATCATAAAAATGTCCAGTTTACCTATGAAGAATAAGATGACGACAATATAAACTTTTTAGATGAACTTTTAAGTCGAACGAACGATAATAACATCGAGAAATTGGTATTCCGTAAATCAACCAACACGGACTTATATATAAATTGTTATTCGCATGCACCGTTAAACTGGAAAGTGGGCGCATAGTCTAGTGGTTAATACGTTACATTATCACCGCTATAACCGCGGTTCGATTCCTCGTCGAGATGATTTATAAATGATTAAAATTAAGTAGGATTAGCCACTAGACTATGTAGCTGGAGTCCCACATAGGGTTCTGTTCAGTGTTATATGTTGTGTGTGTCGTTTTGTGATCCCAGCCCAAGTAGTAGTGCTTAGTAAATTACCTCTACTGGGTATAAGCATAGATAAAAAACAAAAAAAACAACAACAAAAAAACTTGAAAGTCGCAACCCTAAAAAG
>JAUKPT010006034.1:0-10070 GCA_032273505.1 Nanomia bijuga | reverse complement strand
GTCAAATAAGTATCGGAAAGGTACTTTTCCTGAAATTCACTGCACTATGTCTAGGCCTATTAGTAAGAACGCCATGACTATGACCCAACTAATATACGGGAATAATTCTACGAATAAAAAATTCACTTTATGAAATTTCGAACGACCGGCTTTTGGTAAAATTTGAATAGCTGATAAAGTAATACACCAAGAAAGCTCAGGTATAAGAAAAACTAAATCCAGGTAATATCAAGTTATAAGCATATTTGGTTTTGAAATTATATAAATGCACCCGTCTAATAATTTGATATTAATTGTCTAATAATTGCTTTAAGAAATTCCATCGTGCGCTTCATAAAGCGTCTTGATGTTTAACATAATTTGCAAGCAAAGCATTTCGGGTTTTGATGTTACTGGCATACTCCTAGTGTCCACTGAACGTTTTATGTCAGATTTTTGAGACAATTATTTCGCAAAAACTTGGCATATCTGTCACTCGACAATTACATTTTTTTACATCGTATACCTAAATGACACTTTAATTGTAAAATTAACATACATGCATACATAAAAGCTCCTCTAGTCAGCAGTCTTGTTGCCATGGAGATGCATTGTTCTATTGCTGTTCGATCAATGCAGCGAAATCAGCTTTCAATTGCGTTATCCTCATCGCCTGTTCAATCGAGACATTCAACAACTTTGATATGTTAATCCATGGATACCGATGGTATTTTCGCTTTGGTATCGCAAACAACATCTTCTTAGTTATCATTGTATTCAGACATCGACATACATGCCCAATGTACTTCAAATATTGATTCCGTATTACACTACGAAGACTCTTGCTTCGTGTTATGTGGAGAATTTCAGTGTTCGTATACCTGTTCAGGGTTTGGAAGACAACACCATCCACCCTTCACCATCCGCCTTAACAGTTCCATCCAACAACTTTCCAGTTTTCTCATACACTCTTCGTTGATGTACCATGCCTGTGTTCCGTATGTGAGGCGAGATCTGACACATGCCTCCATCTTGTTGCCATCCTTATTTTGTTGTCTGTGAGTACCTGTCTCATTTCATTGAACTTTCCAACTGCGTTCGATACACGCAGTTCAATGAAATTTTCTCGATTATTTCACCATTTATTGTAAATAGTGATGGCATGTTGGCAAGTTCTTCATTGTTGAATACTTGTGTTTTCGTCTTTAGGAAGGTGATAGTAAGGCCGAAACGGCAACATGTTTCATGCCGTATGTTCATTATTGCTTCTGCTTCAGCTACACTCTTGCAGAACAGAGCCAAGTCATCAGCATAGAGTAACCACTGGATTATTTGTACTCCATTTAGTTTGCCACTTTTGCGCTGTTCTCTGTTTGTACACAAATAAGGAATTCTGAACTCAAATTCGATACCCCAAACTTCTGGGAATTGTTTGTCAATCCTGCATGCAGCGACCTTCAGCGCATAATCAAAATAGTAGTTGAAGATGAAAGGTGATTCTTGTCCGCCTTGTCTACAACCAACTAACACTTCAAACTTCTCTTTCATTCCTAGAATTGATGCTGTCGTCCCCTGGTACATATTGTACAAGATGGCTATCAAATGTGATGCACCTGTCCTTGTTCAAACACTTTGAACAGGGAGTTTCTCGGAATGTGATCGTATGCTGCGATGAGATCTATGTATACTGCAATTAACGTGTCGTTGTATTTGTCAATCAATGTCTTCAGCACTAATATTGCATCAGTCGTTGATCGGCTCCTTCTAAAACCAAACTGAGTGTCAATTATGTCCGTTTCATAAGCTTCCTTCAATCGTTCCATGATGATTTTCGCCAATATCCGACTCATCATATTGGTACCGATCGACAATAATTCTTTGTTATTTTGAAAGGTCCCTTCTTGTGTAAGCATATTGTATTTGCATGTAGCCAGAAGATTGGTATACTGGTAGACTGGTATACCAGATCAGGGTAGATAACATCAACAGTACTTCAACAAGTTTCTTACTCGAGTGGGGTATATAGAATACAATTATGGTAAGATCAAGTGCAGTTTGAAATCCGCCTCATTGATGAAAAAGAGCACTTTTAGTGTCAAAAAAAGACGAACAGACGGGACGGGAGTATGCATTCAAGCAAATGAATAAAATGAATATACGGTCTTTTATGATCTTGATTATTGCGGAATTCGTAGAATACTCGAATCTACTAAAAACTTAATTTCTCTCTTCGGTCGTTTTGATTGAGTTCTTTCTTCTCTTCTCCTTGCGTGTATTCCATTTTTGACGTTTATCGTTGCAACATGAATATGGACGGTGTCCCTAAGGGGTGGGGGAGGTTTGGGGTCATGCATAATCTATTAAAAAAATATGAAAACCTTCGATAAAAAATATAGCCCTATAATCTACTTAATACTTCAGTAAAAAAGGTAAAACATTTTGAAATAACGTTTTAAGAGCCACTCTCCTTCATTTCGCGCCTTTACCCTAAGGAAAAATCAGAATTATGATTGTCTGTTAAGACAAGAGGGTAATGCTTAACAGATATTTTCTGTTAAAAAATACTAAAACCTTTTTAAGATGTACCCTTACTCGGTATATACCTTAATCAACGTAGATATTTAGTTACAGTAATTACAGATCCAATAAAAATAACCACAACTATTTTAGGGTATTTTATTAAAGAAGCAAATAATACGATTAATTTTACTCTTGGGAAAATTGAGAAAATTGACAAGCTCAATTCATTTTCTATTGTATATAAAAAATTAACTCGTTCTCCATTTGAATAGTTTTTCTTATTTTTCTTTTTTGTGAAACGAAATAATTGATCTAATTACAAAAACTTTCATTGCACAGTTTTTTAAACAAGTTATTTCGTTAAGTAATGGCGTCGAATAATGATCATTATGTCATAAAAGAACTAGATAATAAATATAAGCATCTAGGAGTTAATTATTAATTAAAAGAAAATCGATTTTCTATCAATCTTTAAGACAGACCGTCAAGATTGATTTGTGCTAAAACTATTCTTATCACTAATGATGAAAGCTTTGAATAAATCATGATTTATCATCAGGCAATGATAATACCAAAAAAGTACCAACCAATACCTTTTTGTCATATACTTTTCATGCTCAAGCTAGCGTTCTAATCCATTTTGAATTTGAGCATTTTGAAAATATACTAATAGATCGGAGTTATTTTGAGGTTTGTGCCACCTTGGAGGGCCATTAATGCCACAACGATTTTTGTGTTCTCTATATCAACAGAAAAATCTTGGTAAACGGGCTTTGTCCGGGAATAAAGATACTTTTTGATCGGTACCTATGCAAAATTGCAATGTCATAGAAATAATAGAATATGAACTTTTTGGGTGATAAACTGATAATTACACCTCCAAAATGTATTTTCTATTCAGATACCGTTATCCTAACAACCCTGTACAGTTTTTAAAAATTTGGACTTTTTTTGGCGAATAATGAGAAAAAAGATGCACGGTTAAATGGTTTTCTACTAAAAAATATGTCTCGAAACCGTTGAATATGCTTATTTCTATAACCTCCTATGCACAAGATGGAACGTTTGGAACATTAATGAGTAAAGAAAAAATTAATCCAAAAAATACTGAAAATACAAACATTTAAAAATTCTGCTACTTTTTATCTCATCTGGTCACACTGCTTATAACAATAAACAAAGTAAATTGAAATTTTGGAGAAAAAAACATTTTAAAGCATTTAAATTGTTAGTTTCTAGATGTATACTTCAGAGCTAATTATAGCCGATCAGCGACCATGATCGGAGAAAAATTGATGATGATCGGACAACATTCAATCTCACCATTCATTTTGATCGGTCCAGTTTGTACTGAACTTTCATAGCTCCCGTCAAGATTTGAATATATAAGACATATGTGCAGTTTATAAGAATGGTTGGGTTCACACTTAAGTTGAATATCACCGGACTAGGTTAGTTTTTTTCAGGTAATCATTAATACATTATCAATTGGCAAACGCAATTCTACTTTTTTCACATCCCTTGGTACGTCGAAATAGTATTTAATAGCTCAACAATGAATTTTCTTTTGTAAATACAATTTTTAGATCAATCTCATAGGGAACGTCTTAAAATAGAATTTGCGCGAGTTAGCGGACTTAGCCTTGTCCACTAAGAAAACTTTTTATATAATGAAACATTTACAATAAAAGGGTGTTGTTCATGTCGTCTTCGTTTGAATATATACTCAGTCCTCCGTAATTCAAAAGCTAGTCCTCAGTGCCACGTGGAAAAAAGTTTGTAAAGCTTTTTGCTACGTTTATCCGCTAGAATCCGTCTAGAACCGAGCATGAACCGAGAATGAAACGAGCATGAACCAAGCATGAACCGACCAGAAACTACCATGAACCGACCAGAACCCTCCATGAACCCACCATGAACCCACCATGACCAGACCAGAACCCACCATGAACAGACCAGAACCCACCATGAACAGACCATGAACCGACCAGAAACCACCATGAACCGACCAGAACCCACCATGAACCGATCATTGACCCACTATGAACAGATCATGAACCCACCATGAACCCACCATAATTTACCATGAACCAAGAATAATGTGAAAACATTCCTGTCTTTTGCAATACGTCATTTTCAACAATAAAACGATAAAAGTAAGGTCTGAAAGATGGTGGATTGGGGCTAGGAATAAAAAGAGGGTTCTTTATTCCATGGAAATTGCGCATTTTTATGAAAATATTGACTGTATATTTATTTACTGCAAATTTTAATTTTCAATTTGTTTTTCAAGAAAACACCAAATTTTTAGTACACAAAAGATAGGAAATCTCAGTAAAAAAATCAAAAAAACACGAAAAAAAATCAAAAAAAATCTATAAAAAAATCAACAGATATTAACTAAAAACCAGCAAAATGAAAATATCACGAAAAAATCAAAAAAAAAAAATCACAAAAGAATCAAAATAATCTCTTACGTTAGTTTTCAAGTCATTTACCCCTCGGAGCACCCCGCCACTATCAAATTTTCCATTTTTGTTTTCTTTCTTTTCTTTCTAGAAAATAACATGCATTCTGCAATGGCATGAAATAAAGCCATGTGCAGAAGCTTCCTAGAACATTACAACAACTACTTTAAAAAAATAAAAACTATGATAAAAAACATATACAATACATAACTTACAAACAAATTAACATACATAAAAAGAACGCCAAATAATAAGTCAATAGTAAAATTTCCCAATGGACCCACAAAAGCGTTTATTTCCCCTAACACGCTTCTTATCATATAATTTAATTTGCTTGGACTTTTGTTTACTTTAAGGCCAGAAACTACTGCGTATTTCGCGGGAATACACGTTCGCGGATAGAGGATTTCCGAACAGATAGCGGGAATGAACTTTCGTTGCTTTTTCTCATTTTTCAATCAATCTGTATAACTACATACTTTAAGGGGGAGAAACTTTCGCGCGAGGAAAATAGACGCAAAATTTTAGGGATTTACTTCCGCCAATGACCTTTTAAATCCTTACTAATCAGTACTAATTCTTACTAATCCCAACTAATGAGTACTTTTTGAGGCGATTTAGTGTTGCGAAAATGGCCAAAAAACGCGAAAACGCAAAAGTTTCTCCTTGCGAAAGTCTCTCTCCTATAAAGTATATTCCCTACATATATCTTCAAACGAAAAAAGTAAACTTTCGAATAAAGTGAAATTTCGCTGATTCAAACTTTCGCAGATGACAAATTTTGAAATATATAAAAGCCCAAAATCCGCCAAACCGCAAAAGTTTCTGACCTTAAAATACAAAAAATATTTGACCTTTCGACTTCCCCTTGTACGAAGCTTATCTTAAATCGGCTTCTAGGGAAATTTAACATTTGCACCTAGTTGTCTTTACACCATCCTGGTTTTCTGAATGACGTCGTGATTTTGATTCCTCTTGGATGTTCGAGTTATAATCCACTGAATATATTTGTGTACAGGAAAAGGAGGGGGTCCCTCCCCCTGTACAAACGCACGCCATGATTTTTAAGAATTTCTCGAACAGTCGAAATTGAGGATCCCTGTGTGGTTAAAAGGGCGATGTAAAGGGCTGGTTAAACAGTTTATTGTGTACTTTATGATCTTTGTTAATGGAAATATTCATGATTTTGAAGTCAGAAAACAAGTTCAAAGTAGTACGTACCCTAACAGAGTGTGATGAATTAACCAAGGAGGTCTAATAAAACAAATACATTGGTTCGTATTTTGAACTGACAGGCTACATAATGTGAATATTTGTTTCTTTTAATCAAATTGTACTAACTGAAACGAGTATTTTAATATTTTGAGAAATACCCTAACAAAATTATAAACTTTATTTAGTCAAATTCCTCTCAGATTCCAATAGAAAAAAATAATATTTTACGTTTTACAGTATCACTGAAAAATAATTCTAAATGCATTTAGGCTACAACGAAAATGAATGTGGCTTCTAAAAAAGATTTTAGGAAAGTACTTTTGCTCTATGCTGTTTCACCTAATGCACTCTTAGATACAATTAAAAAAGCAAAAAGATTTTTCCTGATTTTAAAATTTGAGTTTTCTTCTCTTTTTAAATATTAATATCGAGTCATTACAAATGATTCATTGAAATGTACTCGAGCTCTTAGCGAGGGCACATTAACTATCGTTAGGCAATGCGGACGGGTTGACCCATGTCATTTGAGGGAAATTGGGTAGTCAGTTAGTAGCTGGCGAAACACTAGGTGGGACTTAAGCCATGCCTCGATAAGCACCTAAAGGGCTTGTGCATGGCTGTTCCATCATAAGTGCAAACCATTAACCATTCTTTCAGCCGCTCTTTGATAGTCGCCAATCATGAAGAAAACACTATTTCTATATCAACCAAAGATCTGTATAAGAATGACCAGACTCTACATCAAAAGTACATTTCATTCAAAAATTGTAACACTTTGGAATTACACGAAGCCGATCAAAATAGCGTGCGCGACGAAAATTTAATCGCAATTAAATATGCATAGCTATCATTGATATGAGTCATAAATCATGTATCACAGATTTGTGATTAACCTGATTATGATATATGACGATCGAGAGAAAGTATGCGTTGAGGTTCGTGCAATCCTCGCTAAACCTCTGTGAGCGCAACGTGTAGTGTCTTCAACACCATTATTCATCCGGTCTTAAACAGATTTACCCTCACCGATCAACCGGATAAATGTCTCTTAACGCCTAAATGATTAAGTATCTAAATTCTTTACATATTTTCATCTTTATTTTTCTATAGTTTTTCTTTCTAGAAAAAGAAGTCGCAGATGCCGTGTGGCAAGTACAAAATCTTTATAATATAGGGTTTATGATCTTTAAAGGAAAGTTAAATATAAATGATACATGTGTGAAAAATATGTAATGAAAAAATGGGGTTTAATGTCAAGGAGTTTGTTGATCTGGAGCCCATTGTTACTCATAACTCGTAGCCAGAATTGGAAGAATACCTTACAATAGTGAACAATGACGAATAAGAGTTTGCCATGAGTTTTATATTGTTACAAAACCTGTCCGATGAATCATTCCAGTCATGATATGGAAAAGTGTCGATGGAACTGATTTATTGTCTTCAATTTTAGTTTTAGCGGCAGTGACACGATGGTTGGGTGCTCGCCTTATGTTTGAAAGGTCGTGGACAGGGCTGCATAAAAGCATTTGTACCGCAGTCATGAGCAACGTCAGCTTACCTTTGAAATTGGACCATTCCATCCGACCATTAGCCATAAGAGGAGTCGGAGTCGGATTTTTGCAGCCCTGGTCGTTGGTTCACTCAGCATCAAAAAATTAGCGGGAGGGTAACCGGTGTCGTGCTCACCCCTACTTTCGGGTAGCAAAGAATAAAAAGGGAGACTTCGGATCGCCCTCGGCTAGACGGTCGATCGACTTACTAACTTACCTTACGGCCACATCTACTTTTGCGAAAAAGGTTTGGCTTGATGTATTAAAAGTTTGCACCATCTTTGATTTTACCGCACAGCGTTCTGTAAAAATGTCTTCCTAAGTTCTCATTAATACATACTTCGAAATATAGAATTAGCATGGGAAAGAATCGACTCAATTTGTAGCATTTAAGTTATGATTCACTTTTACAAAGGGTATATATAGATTCGGAGCTCTCGTTTGATAAACATGTTTCGACCATAGTTAATAAAGCTAATTCAATAGTGGGATTAATCAGGCGAAGTTTCTCGTATTTAGATAGACCCTTATTTAAGAAATTATATACATGTTTCGTACGTCCACACCTTGAGTACGTTCAATCAGTATGATCACCGTATCTTATGAAACACAAGAGAGCTATAGAGAATGTTCAAGTAAGAGCAAACAAATTAATTGATGGCTTAAGTCATTTAACATACAAAGAACGACTCCAGGTAATTGGATTACCAACGCTAAATTATAGGCGTGAAAGAGGTGACATGATCGAGCTTTACAAGCACTTCCATTCATACGATCAGGCAATTGTTACGAAAAGATTTAGACCGCGGGTGCGACCAAGTAGAGCTCATGATCACCAACTTGTAGAATACACTCCAAATGATGGAAGCCGTGGATGCTAACAAAATTCATTTTACTACAGGACAATAAGAAACTGGAATAACTTACCAAAGAATGTAGTCCATGCGCCTAACATCAATACATTCAAGAGGGAATTAGATCGAGCCTGGGAAGAAAAGGATAACGATTTTGAGATCTAATTTGCGAGCGAATTTCTTAATTATTAAAAACCGGTAGAGACATGTCTTAGTGTAGCAATACAAATCGAATAGGATTTGCTTAAAAAAAAGTGTTTACTTATATCGTTTTTTCAGCAAAAATACTGGATATTTTACATTTTGACTTAGACATGAAAAAAATCAAAAAAATATATTTTTGGAAAATGTTACATATATTGTTATTTTCGTGGAGAGGCTGATTCGAGTAAGTCTTGTGACTAGTTTTTAAGACAATTAGACGACTTCTGCGGGTCAAAATAGTTGAATAATTTTATCAGAAAAACGAAAAAAATGTCTTTTGAAGGGAAAAGGCCAAATCATCCGTTTTCAGTATGTAAAATATGTTTTACAAGCTTAATTTTTATAGTAGGTTCAGTAGGGATATGCCTTGGTGTAGCAATACAAATCAAATAGGTTTTTCCTGGAAAATAGGGTTAACCTTTTTTTTGGCAACGAAAGTACAGGATATTTTACATTTTGACTTAGCAATGACAAAAATCATTAAATTCCTTGTAGTTTGATGATGTTATTTCTCTTCTATTATTCGTCTTAATAATATTTACGTACAGGCGTGGGCTATGGATCAAATCTTGCTTGACTGGGCGTACAACCTCAATATTATTTGAGGACAGTCATATCTTATTACTATCTGTAATATACTCTTCTTAGTGCATTTGAATTTATCAATCAAATTGATTAAGAAGAATACCCAGTGGGCCCGGCATTTCGGATTACGGTTTCCACAACGAATCAAATCGCCTAAACGAAGCGTTTTTAAAACGTTTTTCTGGGCGACTGGTGAAACAAGCAGTTACCGATCGTGGCACGCGATCTAAAACGTGCTGTCAAGTCCAGTGCAAATACCTTGTACAATATGGTTTTAGATCGTGATCTTCAACGTACTAAAGTCCCGCTGCAAATTATGGTTTTAGATCGCGATTTAAAGCGTACGAAAGTCTCGGTTCTCCGAACGTGGAAAATATGTGATCAATCTTATATTTTACGGTCGAAATATTGATATTTTCTTGAAACATCTTTTTGATGGTTTCAGTCATTCTTGGCAAGTCGAAAAAACTGCATCCAAAATAATAGAGAAGACAAGCGATTACTTTCCATCAATAGTTCACTGCAAAAGAAAATGAATGTACTTGCTGAGCTAAGAGCGGAGAAAAAGAAATTAAAGAGAAAGTTAAGGACCTAGTGGATAAAGATTATTCTTTCGAGAGATTTGAAAAGTTAGACAAAGAAGTGAAAGAGCTGAATAGGGAAAATATGGAGCTAGAACAGTTAGTTGAGATATT
>JAUKPT010006032.1:0-10072 GCA_032273505.1 Nanomia bijuga | reverse complement strand
TTTATTTAATGCAAAATATATTACCTTTTAATACAATTATAACATTGACATGATATGATGTGGCATAACATACACTTTTTACGCGATCCAAAAGTTAAAATTCTGTGCCTTGCGTGATCGGTTTCATGATCACGCTGAAGAATTTTGCGCGATTGTTGCGCGTTGTTAACCTTATTTAACATGGGCCTTTTCTACATGGGGGATATATATCCTCCCCTGCTATATTCCGAACTAATAACCCCCTGATAATACTATGCGTACATATAGACCAACTATATAACTTTAATTTTCAACCATAAATTCTGCTTAACAAGCATTTTTTTCGCTTATGTCAGCGCTTTCCTGGGAACACTCTGAAATTCTCATGAAATTACATCCTTCCTTTTATAAAATTGATCAAAAATCATAAATCACTAAATCACCAAGTAAACTATATATATCATGATCAGACATTTTCTGTTAAAAGAAATAAAAACTTTTTTATACACGAGGGAGAAACAGTTTCGAAAATTCTGTCAAAGACTTTTGGGATTTGGGGATTATTTTCGGAATTTTGGAATTTTTTCGGGATTTTTGGATTTTATTTTTGAGGGGGGGATTTTGGTTGTTTTTTTCATGATTTTTGGATTTTTTTGGAGATTTTGGAATTTTTCCTGGATTTTTTTTGGGGGGGTTTCTTCAAAGTGTCAAAACATTTTTTGCCCTGTTTTCCCCTCGTTTAGACTGACCCCTTATCTGATAAAAGACTTCTTGTATTCCAATATGACTGAACAGTAATTCTTTTGACCATGAAAAAGCCTTTTAAGATATGATGGTAATAATCATGAAAAAACAAATACCTAAAATGTTTCAGACATATTGCACATAACATTATTATAAATAGCAGCAATATATAATCCCATTACCAGTGCAAATTAGTTGTGCAACCCCCGTAATTATATTATTGATAATTAAGTGACTCCAATGACGACACGAGAATAGCACCAAATACCAATCAACATTCGGAAAATAATCCCGACATTTTCACACGTTCTTTGGGGTCGTTCAAAAATTATGAGATGGTTTCTAACGCAAAACAAATAAACGGTGCAAATAGATCGTTTTTATTGACCCAGTGGACAGATTAAGGGCTTGTCTGCAAAATAAATTTATCCGTTTGATTGGTTGTAAATTACATCATCAAGATCTGATTGGTTCACTTGAACATTTACAAAACATCAAATAATGACATTTTCAAAATCCACCAATCAGTTTCTTGATGACATAACTTCTACCCTATGAAATGGCACATTTACCTATGATTTAATCAAGAACAATATTTTCTTATCGCGGCTGTTGTGAAGAAAGGAGAACCCTCGATAAACCAAGAATATGTTTAAATCCGGCAATCATTTATCTGTTGAGGCTTTTCTAAATGGTGCAGGCAATTCCAATACAAATAAGTCGGACAAACACGCAAATCCTTTATCTGGAAGGGCTCTGTTTACAAGGTAAATAATTCTAAATGGTGCCTTATGATGTATTTGTTATAAAGATTTAAAAAGAGATTTCACAAAGGGCTTTTCGGTTGTTTTGATGAAAGGGGTACATTTATTGGAGGGTTAAATATGAAGATCATTTATAGTTTTGCTGGGGTGTTGGCTCTGTTTACAAGGTAAATAATTCCAAGTGTATGTACTATGTATTTTATTGTCAACAAATCATCGGTTAAATTCACCAATTGATTGGCTAAAAATTACATCATCAAACATTTGATTGGTTATTTAAGAAATCTCACAATTTGTACTTTTGTCAAAACTCAAAATCACGAAACTAATTCTAAGTGAACCAATCAGGTTCTTGATGATGTAATTGTGAACGAAAGATTTACCGACAAATAAAGTGGTTGTCATAGATGGCAGTACATTCTCTTCTGTTTAAAAGGTAAATAATTCCAAGTGGTGCTTTTTGATATAATTGTCATATAGATTTAAAAAGAGATTTGGCAAGGGGCTTTTTTTTTTCTTTTGATGAAGGGGAGAACACTTATTGAAGGGCTATAAAAAGATAATTAATACTAAGATCTGCCATTTTTGTTGGGGAGTTGGGAATGTAATAGTAAAAATCTCGATTTTAACAGTCTACATGGCATGCAGAAGGTAGGCGGATAAATCGTGCATTTTTCTTTGCTGGGTCATTTTCACTTTGTTCACTAAATATTAATATTCATGAACGGGCATTCGCCCTTGGCTCAAGTGGTTAGGTTGCAGGTTTCTCAATCGAGCGACCAGGGCTCGATCTCTCTTAGATCCACGTAATTTAATTAAATCAATCACTGAAATAATGTCCGCAACAAGTGATCCCTTGTGGTGCGTTAAATTCCACAATGGATTCCGTTAAATGTTAAATGTTGTATGTGTAGTAAAATATTGATCCATTCCCGTTAGTAAAGCTTAATATATACTGCCTCTATCGGGAATTTTGAATGAAAAACAATAAAAAAAAAGTAGAAAAAAAGGGGGAGGGGGTTGTTATACTCCCTAGCAAATATTCGTAAATTGTGAAAAACAGATTATGTGAAGGCCCACTTTTTATTTCATTCGCATGGAATTTACTATTATATAATTCCTGAAAAAATTGGGCCGATTAAGCTATCCCATGGCCTACTTAATATTCAGTCAGCCATAGCCCCTTTTTGTTGAAGGTCTATGTGAGTTCCGAAGAACGTTCGAGACTCAAGTAACGAATGGTTTCGATAAATATCCGACAAAGTTAGCCAAAAATCCGATAATTTAAGTTAAATATCCGATAAATTAGTCAAAATTACGGAGAAATGAGCAAAAGATCCGACAATATTAGCCAATAATCCAACAGTTTGAAAATTATCCGACGACTTAATAAAAAGTGGTGGGTTCGACAGACCCGATACTCCGATTTTTTTCATTTGTTTTACCGAAATTTTGTTATTTCTAAAGATTCGATATCCGATATTTTCGATTCTTTTTTGTGATGATTTGATATTCTTTCTTTTTAATTACGGTATTACGATATTGTTCATTTTTTCATTCCGATTCTGATATTTGGCATTTAGTAACTGAAAATAATAGCTTTTCTGAAATCCAATATTTTTCATTTATATTACCTTTACAATTTGATTAAAAATAATCGCTTATAAATTTTCAGTGATCTTCATTGTATAGCCCATTGATTTATATCTTGCCTCCAAAAACGGTTGACAATGACAAAGGTTGAAATTGTTTTTGGTCGTGCTGTTGATTTCTGTGCTGATTTTGTTTGATTAGAAGTCGTTGTCGACCCCTCTATGTGTATTTTTGTTTGTATTTCTCTTGTTGATGTTGTTCCAGTGTTGAAACTCTTGGTTTCAAAGTCGACACTTTTATTTTTATTTTTGATGTTGTTGGCATGGTTGGCGAAGTGGTTTTTAACCGCGACTAACGGTTAATAGTGGATGCTTTTACTGCAGTAATTTATTTAATTACTTAAGTGAATACACCCACGCTTATAACAGTATTTAAAAAAGTGAATACACCCACATTTTTCTCGGAACTTCACTAATGACAATTAATGTTACAAATGGGATTTTAATGGTTTTTTTTTAACTAACACCATGGTTACTAAGTGACCGAAACGTAACAAGAAAGTATTTACTAAGTGAATCTGATTTTTAGATTAACTTTTGATTGGATACAAAATTACAATGTCAGAATGACAAGTGAGATTTTTTGTTTTGATTGCCATTTTAAGGATGTTGACGTGTTGAGTTTAAGTTGGAAATGATGATAGAAATCAGATTTTTGATAATGTAATTTACAACCAATCAAATTTTGACATTATTAGGATGTTGGTGAGTTAAGTCCATTTCCATTTTTTTCCCTTTTTGGATATTTTAGAAGGTGAAGTATGAAAATGATTTATCATAAAGTTGCACACGGAATGGAGATAATTGGTTATTTTACCAGTAGCTCGCCATGAAATAACTATTCGTGTTCGCATTTGGAATAAAATATAACTTTTTGACAATAATGCAGTTCAGCAAAAATCCCGATTTAGGTTTAAGAGTGTATGAATAATTACATGATAAAAATTTGAGACGTTTCAGTCTCCTGACATGTAATAACATGTTACCAAGTACTCTCTCCTTCAAGTGTTGTTTATAGAAACTATATAACTACAGTCAGAAGGCAATAATCTTAATAGAAAGTTTCAGGCATCGTGCCATTGATTCAAAATATGTGAGACGGATTTTTTACATCGCTATAGCGTCGGCAATTCTGCACCAATTTTTTTCTTTTAACACAGTTTGTAAAGACTGCTAAGCACTCTTATACATATACTTTTGAAGTGAAAATACTGAATGGGAGTTGATAAATATTGAATAAGAACATTTGCAATTTTTTCCATGGGCAATTTAAAAAATTTAGAAATATACTACGGTAGTCCGCAATCTTTGCGAAACTTATTCTAGCTTAATTTTTCACGAAGTTAGAGTATGTGTTGTCACTTCTAGTCAGGATAAATATGCACTAAATGCATCAAAAATCATCATTCGTCTCACTTATTTTGACAAAATACTTTACGTTTGCCCTTATAATTGTTCTTCATTCAACGCATCGTGTTCTACGACGTCGGAGAAAACTAAGATCAGCTCTTTATTAGGCCATCGCATTTTTTTTTTTCGTATTAATAACCCTAGCGATCAAAACACATGTGCCCTCATTGTATTTGTACTCCTTGCCTAGAAGCTGGCTAATAACCTTATTTTCGGCACCATAAGGTCGCCATATATAAAGCTGTCTACTGAAATACCTTTAGAGACCCGACTTTAATTATGTGCCAGTTGTAATAAGTTTATATCTTGAATAAAGACGGAAAAAGTGTCGGGACACTAAAAAACCACATTGTTCTAACGTGTTTTAGTCAATCAACATGTGAGTTGAATTGGAACTTCCCTGGACGGATGTTAAAGTAAAATTTTGAGTTAACGCAATGTTTAACGAGTAAAGTAACACCTTATTGAGACCTACCACAGCTTGCAATTGTTAAGTATATATTCCATGAGCAACCATGAACAGAATTAGTACGAGTCTTAACATATTTGAAAATACAGTTAAGACAATGTGGTTCTAAGGCGACGATTTCACTGTCAGAAACTGGAATAGTGGGATTGTTCTGCCCTACCCCACCAAAACTGTACTACACCAAAACAGGTTTAAAGGAAAAGCTAGATATTTTTTATTTTTTAAAATGGGTGGGCACGTTTACCCGACCGACCCTGACTTTTTTTATGCCTCAACACTCGACTATCCACTTTTTAAAAATGAAATACTCTCAAGGAGTATGTGATAAAGAATGAAGTAATTTGGAAATTTGGAATGAACAGACCATAAGGCGGCATGTGGTAACTGTTAGAAGATATAAGTGTTAGTGTATGCAGGACAGATTGAATAGACAGGCTGAACATGAAACGAAAATAAACAATATGATGAGGCGACCCGACCGGCCTTGACTTTTTCATTACTTAACACCCGACTATCCACTTTTTATTTCCAGGGTGGAGCATATTTTGTTATTTGGCAGTTCTTGGAAGGAATTGAACATTTAGAGAACTGAACACCACTTTGAAGTGACGATTTTTTTTTTTGAAAAGCAATGATTAAAAATTATTCAAAAGATTTGTATTGTCTTTTGATCATTTGGAATAACTACGAGTGAAATAAAAAAATCTGGTCGCGACCGACCCCCTGCTCATTACCCACTAGTTGCCTTCTTAGTTGCCCTAAACACACACATATTATCTATTTACATTGTGACAACCCGTTTAGATCTTATCATGAAATTTATTTCTCAGATTTGTCTGGGATACCTATTCCATGTTACCATGACCTTCGGTAACCACCAGTAAAAACTATTCATTTGTTTTCTTTTATGTATTCCTCTAAAACGTCGATAACGATCGCTTTTGTTTTTTGAGTCTTAAAAATCCATTAATTTCATTTTATGTGTCAGATAGGTCAAAAAAATTTGAATTATGAGTTGTAAATTGTGCTTAAGGGAAAACCGATATCTTATTCATGAGAAAGCAAATATATTTCCATTGTGTGCTGCTGAAAAGATACGAAATGTTGACATATAACTCGTTATCCGAGTGTATTGTGTTAACTATCATTTTCATGATTGCATATCACTTTTTTGACAAATGAATATCTCCATATTTCCAGGCACTCACGTAGACGGGACAAAAACATTTTTCCCGTCCTGCGGACGTGATATCCAAGATAACGTTCATTCCTGCAACTTACAATGGTCAAAGCGAGTGATTGCATATCACTTTTTTTTACAAATGATGTCACTGTCCAGGCAATCACGTAGACATTTTTCCCTTCCTGCGGACGTGATACTTGTCGTCTTCGTGAAATACTTGCTGGGTGGAGAACGCGGATGGTAAGGGAGAGTGTCATTACAAACGATGCATTAAATTGCACTCAAAAAAGGTAAATTTTGTAAAACAGGGAAGAAATAAAGCGATTTCTATTGTTTCGCATTCTAAAACAGGGAAGAAATAAGAAAAATATGAAAATGGTGTGGGGAAGAAATAAGAAGTTTTGGCCAAAATATTTACCGGTACTCTTGCTCTTAGCGAGGGCATAATAACTATCGTTAGGTAATGCCGACGGGTCGATCCATACCATGTGAGTGAAATTTGGTAGTTAATTGATAGCTGACGAAACACTAGATGGAACCTAAGCCATTTCCTCGATAAGCATGTAAAGAGCTTGTGCACGGTTGATCATAAGTGCAATCCATTAACCATTAACCATTTACCATAGACATTTTTCCCGTGACAATTAAAGATTGCGTTTCTTACTGCAATAATGTCATGGCTCAAAGCGAGTGATTGCATATCACTTTTTGTGATAAAGGAATATCTCAATATTTCATTAATTTCTATGCACGTAGACATTTTTTCAACAATTTTCAACAATTGCAAAAGATCAAAGCAAGTGAAACAAAAAAACCTGCGTATCCTTGTATTGTTGTCATCATCACAAATTTGCTAGTAATATTTTTGTTTTTTCAGAATTGATTTAGGAAAATGCACCATTGCAAGTTTACTGAATGTCTAGAAGACTATCATTCGTTCTGACAGAGCATCTTGCATGCATGCATCCATGCATGCATGCAAGATATATCTTCTCAGAAAGTCTAGGGTTTTAACATTGTTAATTTGTAAAGGCATGCCACACTCCAAATCAATTCATCATACTAGTTGGATCATAGTTCGACTGAATGGATGTGTTTTGGTTTAGAAGGTTCCGGACTACCTTTTTTGGACCACACACCTTTGGATGTTATATCCTGGTGTTCCTTCCTGCAACAATTGCCAAAGCAAGTAGAAAGGGTCAATCGGTACAACATTCCTGCGGATGACTTAATGCGCAACAAGGGAACACTTGTTGTGAACACTATTTTAGTGAAATCTAACCTGAAATCTAACCACTGAGCCAGTGCGCCGACAATTTACATTATGACAAGCCATTTAGATCTTAGATATAATATCATTAAATTCATTTATCATGGAGACGATTTTCTTAGATTTGTGTAAGATACTTACTCTTTAAACATGACCTTCGGTACCACCAATAAAAAGCATACATTTGTTTTATTTTATTTATTTATCTAAAATGTCAATAATGGTCGCTTTTGCTCTTCGAGTCTTGAAAATCCATATATTCCATCTTATTTGTCAGCTAGCTAGGTCAAAAATTATGAATTATAAATTTTGATTGTGCTTTACGGGAAAATCGATACCCTGTGAAAGCAAATATATTGCCATTGTGTATGGCTCAAAGGATCAGTTGTGTTTACATTACTCAATGTCCGAGTTTAATGACTTTAGTATCATTTTCATTATTGCTTATCACTTTTTGTGACAAATGAATATCACCATATTTCCAGGCACTCACGTAGACGGGACGAAAACATTTTCCCGGTCAAAGCGAGTGATTGCATATCACTTTTTGTGATAACTGAATATCTCAATATTTCATTAATTTCCATGCAATCACGTAGACGTTCTTTCAACAATTTTCAACAATTGCAAAGGATCAAAGCAAGTGAAACAAAAAAACCTGCATATCCTTGCATATCACTAATTTGCTAGTAATATTTTTGATATTCCAGAATTGATTTAGGAAAATGCACCATTGCAAGTTTACTGAATGTCTACGAGACTATCGTTCGTTCCGACAGAGCATTTTAAAGCCCATGCATCTTCTCAGAGGGTCTAGGGTTGTGACATTGTTAATATGTTAAGGCATGCCACACTCCAAATCAATTCATCATACTAGTTGGCTTCTACTTGGCTCCAGTGGTACTCCAGTGGTACAAAATTTTCGAGTGAATGGATGTGTTTTTCGAGTTCGAGTTCGAGTTCGACTTCGACTTCGAGTTCGAGTTCGAGTTTGAGTTCGAGTTCGAGTTCGAGTTCGAGTTCGAGTTCGAGTCCTGCCAAAAGAATTGCTCTTATCAAAAACGGGTGTCTTCATAAAGACACTGAAGACACTCCACATCCGCCACTGACATAAAACAAAGAATGAGCAATTCAAATATACCTCATCCTCATCCTCTCCATTCTTCTCGTTACTTTCTTCTCAGTACAACCATAATAAACCAACTTCAATCTTTACAAAACTTTACAAAACACTCTATTTCTAATCCTTAATCAAACTCACGTATATTATATACGGTATATATCGTTTCATAACATGCTAAATACTAAAATACGTATGTCAAGCAAATATTTCGATAACTTTATTAAATGATTTTTGATCAGGCAAGTATCTTGATTATAAAGATGAATAGGGGAAGCTGTATTATCATTCTTTAACTGGGTACTACTTCGTCTGCCTACTGCAACGGGTTTTCGATTAGTACTGTTTTAATGTCATCCAGTAAGCAGGCAAAATACCCAGTTAAAAACGATAGAACAGCTTCTCGTATCCATCTTTCTACTCAATAACTTCTCCATTCTTTCTCATCTTTTCAGACAGAAAAGTCATAATAATAAAACCACCATAAACCAAACCAAACCACCATAAACAGGTGAAACCATAAACCATAAACAGGTGAAACCACCATAAACCAAACCAAAACCGAAAACGTAAACAAACCTTTCATCTGAAACTAACCTCTAATGCTTATATTTATCTGCCCGTAACTAGCCGAACATTTAAAGCCATCAATAATAATTGATTATTTTTAATAACATTTAATAACCCTTTTGCCAAAAACATTTATCAATTTATCTTATTTATTTATTTTATTTATTTATTTTATAGTATGTGTTTGCTTTCAGACTAATTAAATCTTTATGATGATTTTTTTTTCTTTTTTTAAACAAATTAATCAAAGCTCATTTTGATCTGGTTTATTGTCATGCTAGTGATGTTTGAGCTGGGGAATGTGTCAGAAGACGGAGAAAAACGTCATCAGAACTAATTTATCAGTTGAAAGAAGTAGAATGACGTAAAGACGTAGACTCTTGATATAAAATGTTCAGCCAATTTTTATGTGAGGAAATAGATAGAGAGAAAAGATATAAATGTTAGGACGGCATTTCAGACGAGTTCGTTATGGTTATCGAGTCCCATTAAGTGCGAAAATTGGGTATGAGGTGGATAAAATATCCCCAAAACCTCCCTGTGTGTGGAGGGGGGGGGGTGTACAAACGAATCAAAATCCGACAGTGTAATAACCAATCATTTATGCAATAAATCCGACAATTTAAGCTAAAAATCCGATAAATTAGTCAAAATTACGAGGAAATTAGCAAAAAATCCGACAACATTAGCAACAAATCCGACAGTTTGATAAAAATCCGACGACTTGACCCCCCTATAGTGATGACACTGGCCATGATGAAAAACTATCCTTCTCTTCATCGTTTACAGATAGCACCCGACAAATTATCTTGATAGTAGCTCAAAGGTCCAGGTGGGGGGGGGTTTATAGGGGTGCCCAGGACGCCTGGACGCCTCTAAAAAAGTCTGTAGACGCCAGACGCTCGTGAAAA
>JAUKPT010006031.1:0-10073 GCA_032273505.1 Nanomia bijuga | reverse complement strand
TTTTTAGCATAACGAGTTCTTTGCCTGTGAATCATCATCATTTCGTCTTTAGTAAAAGGGAAACAAGTATGCGCGGATAGAGAGCTGCATAAAGGTCTTTAATTTGTCAAAGATGTTAATTATTGGGCTTCATTGACATTTCTACAGATTACTATTCATTATTGTCAATTCTAAATTCCAATTGTATACCTGGGATTTGGATTGTTGAATTAACTTACTTATCTCTTTGTACTTGTTTTTAGAGAAGGTTGCTCAAATATAATACCGTGCAGACATTTTTTGGTGATACCCGATTAGTCTGTTGTACTAAGTGGGGTGAAGGGGTCCCCTTTCAATCATTTTCAGAATTTCCCACTTAGTCGGCGGGGAATGGTGAGGAGGGGTGGGGTTGGGGATAGAGAATGGGATTGACAATAATGGAGACTATTTTATTAGGATCAAAACAATAAGCAAAGGTATTAGTATTGAAGAATTTGTTCCACCTTGTGTTTTAAATTAGATCTGAAAAGTTCTACTAAATTACATTTTAATAAATCGGTAAATGAATTCCAGCAGAGAATGCTCTGCTGGTAGATTGAGTATGAGCCATATTATGTGGATTTTCTCCCTGGAACGAAGAGACCCCGAATTAGATTTTTTTGTCCTTACTGAAGGATAAACGTTTGCAAGTTTCATAATACCCTCGGCAAAGCAAGCAGGGAGGAAATTGTGTAGAAAATCAATAAATATTTTTCAGGATCATCAGTAAAGTCTGCAAAATTGATAGTTCTTAAAGCTCTGTTGTGAAGTTTGCTTATCATCTCGGTTTGACAGTTCCGCTTAACCAACAAGTCCAAAATGGCAGTTAAGGGGTGTCAGACTTAAAGCTGAGAAAGGGGGGCGGCACTTAGGGAGGGTGGGTTCTTCTAGATCTTTTGAACGGCTTTTTATGCGTGGTTTTTGTCTATTTTAAACAGTTAAACAATATCTGTTATGAATATTTAATTACTTTGTAAATAATCTATTCAAATCACTAGACGCTTTTTCATTAGATATAATGTCTAATATCTAATTGTTATTTTATGAACATTATTTTCCCTATATATCTGCCTATGAAATGTGTCTATTTGCCCATGTATTTCGTGGCCATTCGGTGAACATCCAATAGTACAGAGTTGGCTTCGCCACTTGTGAATCCTATCCCAATTTTTTAGACAGTTTTTGATTCTGAAGAACATAATGGGAACAGCTCCTATTTCGAGTAATGTGCCAATATTTGACGTTTTTTGAACCCCTAGAAGAGTCTTGCAGAAATTTAGGTACATGTTTCCTATAGGGTTATTTTTTTGCATTTGAAAAGTCAGAACTGTATAGATGTATCAGCTTTACTACCGAATCAAAAAAAGAAATAGTTGTCAAGGGTTGAAGCCTGAAGTAGAAACCCATTTTGCAAGGTATTGGTAGGCATTGGTAGTTTCAATGTTTCCATTTTTCATAGGATAACTTCTCCTTATGAATTTACCCGTCTTATTGAAAATAATGCATTTCGTTTTTTGACATTGATAGACATTCTGTTTTCATCAACGTAAGATGAGTGTTGAGCATATTCCTGAGTCCTGGGGCATTCCATCACAAATCATCCAGGCCCTGGAACCCACCCTCTCTTGTTTTTTATTCATTGAAAGTATACATGAAAATATGTTCCCTGTCAAAGTTATAGCCAATTTGGTCGAGTGGTCTGGAGATATGCCATTTTGAATTTTTTGGTCAAAATGTGATTTAGCGACATCATTTGAGTCTTAATCTTTGCTAAAAATGTGAATAATTTGAGATCAATTTAATCTCAAAGCCTAAAAATTGGTACAGGTATGTTTTGGAACCCAAGAAATCCAAAAATCATACTTAGAAGACCCAGAAAATGTACTCCTATTGGATTATTTTAACCTCTTTGAAAAATCTCATGAATTTTAAAGTTGGCAGACATGATATGATCACAAATCTTTTTTTTTGGATCTTTATAAAACCTGTTTACAAATATTTGCCTAAGGGCAAGTTTGGGACTTGATTACAATATTACAATTTTTGTAACCCATAATTTCTGGCCTTTTATAGGAAAAAAAACTGGTCAGATTTAAATAAAAAGGAAGGTTAAACAACTTGACAAAAACAAAAATTAGATGTAAAGTATTTCTAAGATATATGTAAGATATAATACATGTTCATATGAGCCATTGCATGAAGAAATGTCGAAAAGATTATAACCTTCCATCATTCATTTCAATATTATTCTCAAGAAAACTAATGAGATTATCTTTACAAAGACAATTTGGACATCGATGAACCATACACTTGTTACTTTCTATGTCACAAATTACCTTCTTCATCAGCATTTTGTAGTCACAATCCCAATTAATGGTAAGTACAAACACACACACTGAATGAGTTCCAGATGCCCCTGCATACACACATCATTTTGGTTTTAAAGAACAAAACTTGGAAAGACCATTTTTTTCAATTCTGTGTACATTCCAGACATTCCATAATAATCTTTTTTGAATGTGTTCACCTTTAACTGAAATGAAATCTTTTTTGCCTGGTAAGCACCGCTAGTTAGTATTGTCTGCACAACAAGTTGAACAGTAGCTTGTGCCAAAAAGGGTGCCCAAGTTTTGGCGAAGGTAATGAAAGGATTCCTTTCTTAGACTTAAGTAACCTTGCTTGGCAAACCATGTACTCAGACTTAAAAAAACACAGCTGTTTCCTTTCTTGACCAACTTTTAGGGGCTAGTGTAAGAACTTGCATTTTCTCTTTACGTGGGGCAGTTTTTATTCTCTCCTTACACAAGATCAAAATCATATGCCTTTTGTAGTATCGACTTCATCTGGAGGATCATCAGTCTCAAGTATGGTGGGTTGTCTTTCCATCTCAATGTTGAATTCAATTGCATGTTCACACTCATTTTGTGAGCTAGCTTCTGTGGAAGAATATTGTAGAATCATCTTCAATGTTTTTGACATGTACAACAAATCTTTTCACCTGGAATGACATTTTTTCAATAGATTTGAATTTTGAGGCCATTTCTATTGTTACATGGATCTGTCCCTTTGTTTCTTTTTTTTTGATTTTCCTTCTTGTTTTTCAAATGGATTACAACAATATTGATTATACTGTTTTGTAGTTCTTTTAAAGATGCTCTCTATAACACCAGATCTTGTTCTTTTTCTCATTATTCATCAAAATTTCTCAAACCTGTTTTTCTTGTAGCTAATTTTATGACAAGACAAATTATTTTCCATTCTAATATAACAATTTCAATATTGTCAAGAAAATAAAATCACTATCTAATGCTCACTTAATAATCAACAGTGAAGTAATAGACTTCACACATTTAAGAGTTCACTAAGTATCAACACAAAACACATGACCTTGATATTATGAATTATTCATTATCCTCTTAATAGTAGACATGGGTTTATATCTCATTCATTCATTAGTATTTATCAGGGAGAAAAAAAACATGTGCCTCATACTTTGAAAAGGATAGAGAAAAAAATGAGTAAAGTAGAAACATTCTCATACAAATAAAGAGGAAAAATATTTTTTCTTCTCCCTTAATTGGATCAATCTTTTTTCTCAAATGAATGATATCATTAAATTGAAAGGATGTATGAACAAATATTGTTTTTTTTTTAAATAAAATATTCTATGCTACTTTAAGCATATTTTTGATCGTCATTTTAAGAGAGGCATTTATTTAATATGTATGAAAAGTTAAGTGTAAAAAGGCAGTGAAATGAAAGAAAAATCACTAAATTAAAGTCTGTTCCAAAAGTAATAAAACTTATCAGTTTTTTGGCCATAACTTCCTTAATTTTTAACCTTTTTTCAAAAACTTATTAAGGGAGTCATGGCCAAAAAAACTGATGAGTTTCATTACTTTTGGAACAGACTTTAGTTCAGATATTTTCCTGTTTAAGGCCGGAAATTGTGGGTTAGAAAAATTGTAATATTGTGAGAACTAATCAATTCCCAAACTTGCCCTTTGGCAATTATGTGTAAACAGGTTTTATGAAGATCCAAAAAAAAATTTGATCATATCTGGATAATTTGGGATGGAATGCCCTCCCTTCCTCATACATCAGGACGATATCATCTGCCCATAAGAGGCAGCCAATATCGCGAGATTCATCTATTTTCAAGGGTCTACATTCATTTGTCATAAAGCCGTTGCGTTGAGGATATGGAAATATTGAATAGGATTGGACTTAGAATGCACCTTTGTTTCACCCCCTGATTTGCGACGAATGTCTTCGTTATACCCTTCCTCACCTTGTCATTGCTATAGTGTTTTGATGTTATTGAAAATTTTTCCTTAAGGACACTCTTGAAGTATTGTGTCCACTTACTACCTGATCAAAACGAGAGTTATAGTTTGTTGAGAAGTTTCCAAAAATGTTTTTTACTTTCGCTTGTCAGATTCATTTCCTTTGTAATCTTTTTCTTTTTTCTTGATGAGTTTTTTTAAGTTCTTTGCTTTGCAATGATATTCTTTCTTGAATTTTTTGTTCAGGTTAGTTATTTCTTAATTTCTGCAATTTTTCTTAATATAATTTTTTAATTTCTGTCAAACCAGGGTTTGCTGGTATAGCAAGGTTCGTCTTTGATTTTGACTGGTTTTATCTCAGCCAGCTCACAGGCATCTAAAAGAATTTTACTAATTTATGTTAGTTCTTGGACTATCTTGTTCGACGAGGGTAGTTAATCTTGTATCAATTTCGGGAGATTTCAGGGCATCTAATAGTTTTTGATGGTCCTGTTTTTATTTTAAAAAATTTTGGCGAATTTTGGCTCTCTTATCTTTTTTCCCTGGCCTGAATTTCAAAGAATATTGGGCAGTGATCGGATATGAAAGGCAGGTAGTTTCCAACATAGAAAAACGATATATTTTCAAAATTATCAGTGGGTACAATTCCATTGTCGACAACTGCTTTCCTGTTCGAATATATTCAGGAGTTCCGAACCCCTAATGTTGACGTCCCCTCTATCCTTAGAATTCCTAGGCAGTAATAGGGTGAAATTCCTAAATGTTCATTGTACTTATCTGGCTCTATTGTATCTCCTCCTTTGTTTGTTCAGGCATTGAAATCCCCTTGAAGTATTACTTCTCCTTTCTTTTGAAACTGGGTTATTTCAAATTTTTTCACGTTAGTTTTTTTGTTTCCATTAAGAGGGAAGTAACAAGTAGCCAGATAAGTATCTTCTCCCTAAACCCTTCTTAATCTTAATCCAAATAACGTCATCATGTGCATTTTTTGGAACAATGAAATCGGAGATTACTGTTTTGGAAAAAATAGCTAGTCCTCCGGAACCACCTTTTCCATTTGAGTGAGATTTTCTATTTTTGTATTGGAGCTGATTGTGTCCTGGGTATGTCTAACTCAGATAAAATCTGTTCATGTATGTGGGTTTCGGCTAGTCCCGCAATATCTGACTCTGCTATTTCATTGAGAAATTCAGTTGTGAGCAATTTGTTGCCTAGGATTTGTGATTTATAGCCTTTAAGATTCCTAAAACAATGCTTGATGACCTTATTCTTTTTAGTTAATCCCATATGAGAAACATCATTAGAGACAAAATAAATAAAATGAAAATATTAACACAGATCATATCTGTTACCCAGAAGAAGGTGGCTTCAGAGTTGATCTGATCTTCCAACTTATTCGATACCTGTAGCATGGCAAAGGGCTTTCTATGAGTCTTATGAATGTGTTTGTTATCATGTAAAAACGTGATTTTGTTTTCTCTTAGTTGCAAGTGGCTAGTAACAAAAAAATATTTTGTTGGTGCCCATTTGTTAATGAGGCTGTTGCACATAATGACTTAAGCATCCTTTTCATCCTCGCATGGAGTAAGTTCTAACAGAACAATCTTGACATCTGGAAATTTGTTTTTTAAAAGGGCAATGTTGTCCAAAATTTCATTGAAGACTTCGTTGCCACTCGTCATTTACATCGACATCAATAAGTACCGTTGATACTGATTCTACTGCAAGATTTTGAATAAAGTTATTCAGTTGTTTTTGAGTGAAGACTTTTCGCCTCCTTGAGTTTCTAATTTATCATAGTTTCCTCAAATGAACGAATTTCGAGTTTGAGTCCATACAGAATATAGTGTCATAGTGTTTCAGAGGTTTTACGGTTGGTGTTTCAGTTCTTTTCCTCAGGATAGATTTTGTTCGCTGACGTTATTGTTGCTTCTCGGCGAGAGTTTTTCTCGTTAAGCTCTTTGATGTGTTCAGATTGGTCTTGTCGGGCTTTTGAAGAGGTGCGTGATAGAATTTCATCTAGTTTTGATCGTCTCCAGTTTTCTTTTGGCGTCGCATTTGTGAGACTCTTCTGTGGTCGCATCTTGGAATGTTTTGTAGTCAAGTATAACGTTTCTTATTTATTTTTTATGGCTTTCAATGTCGTGAAGGAAATTCTTGATCTGGTCAACATTTTCATTCACCCATGCATGTTTCTGTAAGAATTTGTCTATTCTCTGGTTGACTGAATTTAAGTCATTGAACTTTCCCGTCATCTTTTCGATTTTGTTTTTGATGTGTTCAATCTGTTAGTATTTTGTGTTCGCAGAACTTGATCGTGGTTTCCATAAAGACTGATGTCGGTGTGTCGATATCTTTTATTAGGACTCGCCGAGTCCTTATGAAACCTGCTCCGTTAGATATTTTTCCTGGCCCAAATTTGGGCCAAATGGGCCCGAAATGGCCCAAATTTCAGGTTTTCGTTAATTTTCTCGAGTTTGAACCATTAGGTTTTTCTAATTTTGTAGAATATAATAGATAATAATGATATCTAACAGGTAATAGTGGTCCTAAAAAAAAAACTTTGGCCCCAAAATTCGGCAAAATGGGCCCAAAATGTCCCAAATTTTAGGTTTTCGTTTATTTTCTTGAGTTTGAATCTATCTATCTATCCATCTATCTATCTATCCATCAACTATCCATCTATCTATCCATCTATCCATCTCTAGCTATCCATCTCTATCTATCTATATTTCTATCTCTTGCGAGTCCTACTTCTAGATTGCTTGATTCGTTTGAGATTTTCAGGAAGGTTTCTTCCTGTGAGCTGATGCTGTTTGATAGCTCTGTGCACAATGTACATTGAATTTCGTCAATGTTTTCAATCAAAGTCTTCTTAGCATCGTTTTAAGGTATCTTTGTCGGTTTCTTTGTCAACTGATAGTTGGTGTATTTGACTGGTAAAGAGGGCATAATTTTTGAAGATTGTGTCTCAACCCGGTGTTTACTACACATTTAAGAAAGTTTATGGTCATCGTTACCTTCCGGGTTGTCTGGTAACATATGTTGATAAGAGCTGTCAGGCATTTTTCTGTGTTCTTGTTTTTTTTGTAGCGGAAGATACCACTCATTATTTGTAGCCAGAATAACGGTCTCGACGTGAGGAAGGCAGTTTGCCTTAGTTGGTATACATTGAACACAAATGCTTCTTCTTTCAATTCCTTGTTTTTAGCGGTTCTCAAGGTTGTAGTAAAACATTGAAGAATCCCGAAGATACATCTTCTTGAAGAGCTCTAGTACGCTGTCTTTTCACCAAAGGTGGTATCGTAAAGAGGTGACACAATTGCTTTTCTCCCTCCAGTATACCCATCACAAAAACCATTAGTCTCCATAGAGATGGACGATGATGTTGATAATCTTTTAAACATTGACCACAGCGATGCATCTTGAGATGCTACCTCAAGCACGATCAAAAAGTTAGCAAAATGCTTAGATGCTTACATTCAATATACATGTTTACACAAATGGTTACATAAATGCTTACATGTTTTGGTGCTTACATCACTACATATCTTACATATCTACATAAATGTTAACATGCATGCTTACATCGATGTTTACATGCTTATAAAAATGTTTACATGGATGATTACATGCTTAAAGAAGTGCTTTCATACATGTTATGTTTACATATCTACATATATGTGGTGCGTGAAACAGTGTACAAGAACAAAGCTGTGCTTTCTATCGATTGGTAATAGTATGCTCTGCATTTGCGTTGAGCACTTATATTCAAGAATACGACTCAGCAAGATATTCATAAGCTCCTTACTGTCGAGCGATACGTTGAAACAAGATATGGAATAGAAAAACTTGGGATACTCCATCAAAAACATCCTGATTCCTAGTGAAAGAAGTTATTTATTACAATGAGTGGAGAAGATTGAAGCGGTAATCAAGAGAATGAGCTGGAATCTTCAAGAAAAACGACGAACCGGATGATCAATCGATACCAGAAGGATATGTACTCAAATCCAAATGTTCTCCATCACAACAAAAAGAACTTAGTATTGGAAGATCTGATCCAATTAGTGAAAGAAATCAAATTCTGCAAAGTAAGAAATGATTTCCAGAAAAAACTCTTATATCAAGAAGATAACGTCGTCATATAAGACTGTAACTCCACCAGAGAAGATCTAACATATCTATTAGAGAAAAAGGATTACGAAAAGCTTTTACATGATTCCACCACAGCAACATAAAAGGGAATATCGAATTGGAAACCAGGATTAACACACTGCCGGTAAGAAATTGGCTTATGATAATAATTTGCTAGACACGATGGAAATAAACGCAATTAACAACTGCTTTATTATTTTAAAAATTCATGAAGAAAACTTGTCAACAATCAGAAGACTCTACTAATCAATCCTGCAAAGAACGAAATCGGGAGAATCAGCAAAGTTATCACAGATAACATCAATAAAGAGTTAATAAGCAAACTGTAAATCAATAAATGGAACTACAGTTATAGATTGCTTTAAAGCAATTGAGAACAAACATGAATATAAATTCAGGGTGTTTGATATTGAACAATTATACCCATCCATCATAGAATATGTTCTGTTGAAAGCTCTGGAATTCACAAAAAGCATACAAAGATCTCTATTATTCAACCAAGGAGAAAGGTGAGTGAAGAAAGAAGACGAGAAATTCAATGTCACAATGGGGGCATACTGGTTGGCATTATACTTGCAGTCCCTCGTTGCAGAAAAATATGATAAGATGACTTTGGATTATATAGAGATGATGGCCTTGCAGTGTTACATCAGCGGTTTAGTCAGCATATCAAGAAATATTTCATCAATATTTTCAAAGAAAATCATTTCTACCTTGAAATATGTTGTAACCTGAAAATTTTAGACTACCTAGATTAAACAGAGAATCTTAACCAAGGATTTTTTTTTCTTTGTGTTATTTCTTTTAATGGTTGCTTTTGAAACCTTAGAAAATTTGGTTTTCCTTGTGTAAAAATGCATCTTCCTGCCTCACCCAACTCAAGCGGAATAGTTTCATATGCCATGCAGTTCGAAAAATCATAAAAAATTACCTGGCATGTCCACCGGGCAGATTTCACCAAAGAGCTGATACAGATTGTTATATGTAGTAAAGTGCAATAATAAACATATAGTAATGAAAACTTAATATTCAGTTATTTGATTTTCAATAATCAAAAGGATAATTAAACAGTTAAACGAAAATCAAAAAGTTCCTTTATCTTACACCAAAATTATTTATCTCCAATGTAAATCCAAAAAGTCCTATAAATTTCACGTTCTTTTCCTTGCGAGACTTTGTCCCGATTCAATAAGGTATGCAGGATTACAAAAGGAGAGAAAAATGACACACAAAAAGTCACAAAAAAGAGTAAAAGGGTGGAAAGAGGCAAAAAAGGAAGTTTTTGGAAAAAAACAATTTCACATGAGAAGTTGGTAGAACACATTTTGCAAAATTCAAGTATTTTTAACTGCCGCCAATTACAAAGATTTCTCAAAACAATTTGATTTCAACTGTTTGAATTCAAATACCAGATAAATAATATAATTTATTCATAAACTAATGTTATGCTAAAACAAAAAAATTCTAAAAATGAGAAGACACGTGCTGTAATAACATGCTGAAATAAAGTAAGTCGAAGTTGATTAATCAATTAATGGTTGAAAACTTCGCATTTTATTTCCATCCTTACGCTTAGGATAATTGAAGTTTCTTGGCTGATTTGGTTGAATG
>JAUKPT010006030.1:0-10073 GCA_032273505.1 Nanomia bijuga | reverse complement strand
TTATAAATTTTTTTATTTTATTTTAGTAAATTGTTGTATATATTCTAGGAAGCTACTGTCTATGACTTTATCTCATGCATGACAATATGCACGTTGTTTTTCTAGAAAGAAAAGTAGAGAAAAAAAAAGGCACCTCCCATATAAAACCGATACCAGGTATAAATCGATATTTTTGTCAACTTACAGATATTAAATCGAATATCTGTAGATGAATCTGTAGGGGTTTCATCTTTCTAATGAACAATTATCTGTAAGTAAGACTACCGATATTAGTTTTATTTATGAGAGACAATAAATATTCGATGAGCCGAAAGCGAGTTGAATATTTCATTGTCGAGCCTAATTAAAACTAATATCGGTAGTTTTATTTACAGATAATTGTTTTATCAGGCACCGTTGGATCATCTAAGTTTTTTTTTGCATGATGTAATAAATACGTTTACCCACCATTTATCTTTACATATCGACATTTAATATCAAAACGACAATTTTTTCCGTCATTGTTAAAGTGCATCGAGTGTAGCGGTGTGTTGTTAAATCTCCCCTGAAAGTTACAAAAAGATTTAATTTTATACAACAAATGTTTCGATAAAATATTGAAGCTTCACTTCCTCGCCAAAAAAATGTCATCGATTTTTTTCTCAAAAATAATATTGACAAAAAAAAAAGAGATTCATTTCTTTTTAACGACGTATCTCATTAACTTCTGCATGGATTTTAATTAACAAATAAGAAACAACTCGATGTTTTACATCCTACAGCTACACCTATATTAACCTTTTTTTGAAAAACCGATGCACTTTGATATATATTTTCAACGACGGAAAACTGTTCGTTTTCATACTAAATGTCAATATGTACATAAATGGTGGTTAAACGTATTTTTTTACAACATGGAAAAAAGAAACTTAGATGATGCAACGGTGCTTGGTAAAACAATTATCTGTAAGCACGGACTACTAAAAAATACTGTTCAGTAGTCCGTGATGTAAGTAAAACTCCCGATATTAGTTTTATTTAGGCTCGCCAATGAAATATTCAACTCGCCATTCGGTTCGTCGAATATTGATTGTCTCTCGTAAATAAAACTAATATCGGTAGTTTCACTTACAGATAATTGTTCATTATCTTGCCTTTAACTACCGCTAAATTGAAGTAACGATATTCTTTTCAACACAGATCGCACGGTATCTAGTATTGATAGGTGTATTTGATATATGAATAGTTCATGTATTGGCGAATTTAATTCTTCATAAAATTAACCCCCGTCACCGGAGAACTTTTGGCGCCATTTGAAACCAAAGATTTTAGAAAACCCCTAGAAAAAACTGTATTACAGTCAAATCAATTTTTTTAAAAAAACAAAATTATTCCGTTTCATCGATTTAGAAGATTATCTACCTTCTAAGTTTTGTTCAAATTTAATTAGACGAAAATTAAGGTTTACCCTCGTCCCAAAGGAAAAGATTGGAATGTTGTTTATTGTACCGTCTGAATATATCCAGATTGTTTCCAAAAGCGTGTTATAGGTGCATTTTAGTATCCTCTTTCCGTAGAAACAAAAATAGTACCCCTTACGAGCTTTGTTTTCCTGAAATTAAAGATTTCTTCAAATTCGCAGGAATTTTTTTGTGTAAGACAAGTGATTAAATTTTGAAGCGCTCTAAGACAATGAATAGATTAAAACTGCGATTATGTAATTGGTAGGCATATAATCGTGCAATTTTTTTATGTTCAAACAAACTATAGCCCTATTTATACAGAGACGTCTAGATAAATACTTACTCGTGAGTTCTGAACTATAAAATATTTATCTAGATCAAAGTTTCGTCTCTGCATAAATAGGGCTTATATTAAGATCTGTTTAAATGCATATGAATCTATTGTTAAAAACTCCCGTCTTTTCAGATAATTGCAAACTACAGTCTATGGTATTACAATGAATTCCATTTACTAGTTAAATAAAAGATTATTTGAGTTGAGTCATTAATTTGTCGTATACTTTAGAAGATTTATGTCGTCATTCCTGCTCATAATATCGTAAGGTAAACATTTGTGCACGAACAATACCACGTGACTTGAAATTTATGAGTATTTCTATTATATATTAGAATCACAATTATCATGACGTATTTCACAATAGATTTCAATAAATTAGGTGATTAATTAATTATTCGCGCAAAGCATCGACAATAACATTTAAAAATATGTTTCCTAACTATTATATATACGAACTCTGATAATACTTTTCCTAAATTCCCCACTTGTAAAATACCTCAGCGCAAAAAAAAAATGCAAATGCGCGCAAACGGCGCGCCAAAAGGTGGAAAAGGCGCGCAAATTTAGCAAACTCATTCGAAAATGTGCTACTGTGTAGAAGAGCACGCGCAGTTACTGCCCAAATATGCAAAAGGGCGCTGCATGAAGGAAAGTGGATACTTAATGATAATATTCTTAAGGTAATTTTTTTTATGATTATTTTAACTTTATTTTCAGAAATATCAAAAGCACAAACATGGAACAACGAGGAGGTCAAGTCAAGAACTTAGAAGGATTTAAGAAATACGCTGTATGAGATGAGAGCACGCAATAACTCAACAACACGACGCCTTTTGTCGGTATTCGTTGCAAAACGGAATAATAAAGAAAATAGAAACGACGACAAGTGTAATAAAAACGTTAACATGTTTTGGTTTTCGTGTGGGTAACAACCTATCTTCTTATAAACAATCCTTTTTCTATTTATTTCTTTTTATTTTCTTATTTTAATTTTGTTTACGGTTGCCGAAAGAACTAAGGACTGTGACCTCTTGTCATTTTTAAAAGGGGTCAATTGCTTTTTAGTAGTTGCTATGAAGATATTCAAACAAGATTTAGAAGCACGCGAAAGAAGTTTATTAATCATTAATCATCACCGAAACTTCTCCACAATCGCATAGCTTTGATGATGGTGATTTTGATGAATTCAGGGGCGACGACACATTTTTTTCTGGGGGAGGGGGGGGCTGGCGTTTCAGCGGCCTTATCCACTAGAGCAAGGGCCCTTCTGTTATGAAGAGGGCCCTCATTAGTTCTTCAAGTTCACAAAATAGAAGTTTGTTAGAGGCCCCTGAACATAGTCAAAGGCAGTACTATTCTTGTCCTTGACCAATATAAGGCTACTCTTTTGTGAATAAAGAATATTAGAATTTTTTTTTTCGATTTGGATGGGCCTAAAGAAGATCTATTTGGGCCTGTGAAAGCTTCATCAAAATTGAGGGGGGGGGGGGCATGGCCCCCTGACTCCCCCGGTGTCATCGGTTCCCCTGGAATTTGAAATTGATATTCGGTATATAACGGCGATCAACGATCAATGATCAGGCAAAAATTGATAATGCTCTGACAAAATTCGATCCCACCGATCATTTTGATCGCTCCAATTTCTTCTGAACTATCATAACTTCCCTCATAAGTTTTACAAGTTTGTGTTTATTGCAGTGTGTGACTAGTATTATCACTCACTATCAATCTAGGTTTTCCAAGCCAACAAGTAAAAATGGTTTCTTTGATAAATTCGCTTCAACATCTTCTAGGATTGGAGCAAACTTTGGGTTTTTGAAGGGTCCTCCTTCTCAATGTATGATTAAGCACTGCCTTACAGCAGATATCCTGTAAAATGCAAAATCCAAAATTTCTTTGGTATTTTGTGATGTACCTGCATGTATTAATCTTCTATGGGTTCCCACGATGATTATCTTATGTGATTTCTTAGGCAAGAGAATGGGATTCCCATTTATATTTTAAATTAAACCGTTCCTTGAACTTAAGCAAACCATCTTCATCTTTGTAAATTCCCAAATTGGGAATATTCGATACGAATCTTAAACGCCATGCTGTTCCACGAATCAGTCTAATGTAAGAAGAAAATCTTTCTACGTGTATGTCAAAGGATGAGTTTATTGTATTCTTGGAAATTGCTAACATACCCATTTCGTGTAATATATTAAGTCCTTTTCTTCACCTTTATTTTTACATTCATCAGTTAATTTATAGACTGATGTTATCTCTTTATCTTGGTTAAGTAACCACGAGGGTCCTTTCTACCATAGTGAATAATTAAACAACTCTTTTGTCGTGGTCAATCTTGTAGCTATATGTGATTCTCAAGTGACCGAACGTGTAACAAAGGTTAATTTCAAGAGAATTGATCTCATTGATTTTTTCATTAACAAATCGCTTTAGATCTTTTCCATTACTATGCCACTCCAAAACACACTTCGAATCTGTAAACAAAGTTCTTTTTACATTTGAAATTCCTAATTCATCAGAAACATATTTTGATAATCTGCATCCTATAACGACTCCCTGAAATTCTAGTCTTGGTATAGAAGTAAATTTAATTTGTGCAAGGCGAGCTTTAGCCATGACTAGGTTTACTTTTGAATTATTTCCAGTCGATATTTTCAAATATACTGCAGCAGCATATGCGTCTTTAGACGCATCAGTAAAAACAAATATTTCGTAATGTTTTATTGAATTATCACCACCATATATATTCATACACCTATCAATTTCATTTCCATACTTGCCGACCGACGTTATTTTTTGTAGACACTTTTTCCATTCTATCAAAATATCATCAGGTACAATCCCTTTTTCCATAAGTTCTGCATTAAAATTTTGGCTTCAATTAAGATTGGACAAATAAATTCTAATTGGTCATATATACCCTTTAACATTTTCCGTTTTGTTAATATATCTTCTTCATTATTTAGCATAATTTTAAAAATAAATAATTTTTCAACATCTAATTTCCAAATAATTTCCAAAACCTTAATAACATCATTATCTCGTCTGTCTTCATTCTCCAAACTTTTCATATTATCTTTATCCATAGAAGACCATTGACACATATTCATCCCAGCCACTCTGTCGACACCCCAGTTATTACATGCATATGCAGAAGTATTCAAACACAATTTTACATTTTAAACTGTTCCCTCACCAAAATAAAAAGTTTTATTGTATATTCCTTATTTTCATATTAAAAGTAGCATTACGTAATCCCCATTTATTCTTGTGTATTCCCTATACATTTCCCCGATATTTTGCCTTCTTCGAGTTTCCGACCATTTGACTGATAGAAAATAGAATATATTCCTGTTTTTAATTTTTTTTACGAAAATAAAAAAAGCACGTAAGAAAGGCACGTAAAGACACGTTAAGTTTCATAGGCACGTAGAATTTTATATGGCACGTGAGCACGTAAGACACGCGAGGCACGTAAGCACGTAAGGCACGTGGGCACGTAGAATTTTATAGGGCACGTGGGCACGTAGGGCACGTGATTTAGCAGACTCTTTCCTTTTGTATTAAAATAGATATATGACATGAATTATTTAGTAGTTACTTATTTCCTTTTGTTATCTGATTTTTTAAATTTTTTGTTTCATTCACCTGGTTTCTCTCCTCTTGTCTTAGATGAATATGTTATTATTTTCTTACCCATTGGCTAAGGTTATTTTTAAGAAGTTCTGATTAGTTTTGTACATTACGTCGTACACAATTATGATATTTCTTTACGAAAATAAGTCAACAAATAACACTTCGCACGAAAACGAAGCGATTGCTGCTCAAATTGTTTACAAGTCACTTTTTTACAATTAACATTTATGATTTGTTTATATTATTTTGATAGTTGAGTAATTTCTCCTCATAATGATGTAATTCCCTGTAATGTTCATTGAATTGAAAATCATCAATTTGAGCAGCTTTGGCTTTGTTTCCGTGCGTTTTCATGATAATCTCACAACAATTTCATTCTTTCTCTATTTTTGAATTTTGTTTTTAACAAGAACCAAAAGCGCTATTCCAAAATCTTGATGAAAATAATAATTGATCTTCTAGGTAATCTTGATTATTAAGAACAATGTCAAACAGAAAGTGCACAAGAAATGAGGATTGCAACTCTACAGTTTGTCATTTATACTCTTTGTATGATACATGTAATTAATTCCATTTCATTTTTCTTGTCTATCAATTAGAATTTTAATTACATAATATCACTGGTGTGGTTCATTGTCACATGGGCTACGACGTATTCAGCGGTCCATCCAAGGTTGAAAAATCTTATTCTCATTTTAATAGATGCGTGTTGTCATCATGTAAAATAAAATTCGTAATCATGTTGAAATTGCTTTATTCAGCTGCGTCCCACAAAACATGACCGATGCGCCGAAAATAAATACCCCGCCAATCCCAAAGACGAGGAATACTAGTTTTCCCCAAATACTGTCAAAGAAATCAACCTTTTTACAATTCCCATCTTCACAAGTAACGCTGTTATCATAATCACTGTTTCGAAAAAGCAAATATATTTCCCTTGTATACTGTAACAGATGAGAAGGTCTTTTTCTCAACGAATCGACACTTGATGTTGATGGTGGTATCCGTTTGCAACCCGAAACCCCGATACGTCCAACCGGTTCATTCAAATATACGTACTTGAATATAACAACAGTCGTGTTAGCGTTGGAAGCTATGACAACCTGAAATGTATTCTGAATAGATATATTCGTCATGCTTGTCACCTTGATCCACGTGACCATGAGCAGGTAGTCTGGGAACGGGCTTGTCGTGTTGATGTCTCTCCAAACAATTCTCCGCGTTTCTAGATCCCAGCTCTCTTCAATGTAAACATTCCCCGTGAAACAATTCGTAGTATTGCTCATAAAAGGAGCCAGTATGATTTCAGAACTGCGGTTTTCACTGTTTTGGTACATTGCGAAGATATACCCTTTAGAAGATACATACAATTTATTGGTAGTCTTTTGACCGCAAAGTGTTATATTTTGGGACAACTTGAATAGATATGACATGTCGAATTCATTTGGAATGAGTTTAGAGTTTGCAATTCTCACAGGGTATAAGTATAGACTTGTTGTTGAGTCAATTTTACCAGGTTTCCGCCGTTGTGTACAGAAAGGATGACAGCCTTTTCCAAAATTGCATTCTTTTGTGAAAATCGACAAATTCTGAAACAAAAAGAGAGAATGATTATGCAGCGCGTCAATCGCTGTTAGCTTGATGGAACTGATTTCTTTCCCTTTGTCTATATGCTCATCATGCACTATGCAGCCGTCAATGATGATAGTAAACGAATAAGAACCATTTCCTTTCTCTTGTTTAACTTCCATCTCATGCCAATTGTTGTCTAATTCTACATTCATTACAAACTCTTGAAAAGTATTCCCAACATGACCAAAGATGATAGAGATTGCCTTTGGTTTTAGCTTATGCCTCGATTGCCTTGGTTCTGCTAATTCAAACTCAAAGTTTATTAAAGATTGGTTAGTCAGACTCATATTGCTGAATGAAATCGTTGAATCTAATTCTGACTCATAATCTTTTATGGCTTGTATCCTGTACCAGGTCATCCGGAAATCGCTACAGGTCATCTTACTTGCATCTTTTATACGTTTTTCTTCATATATACAATCAGCTCGAAGTTTGACAGTAGCAGGCAAAAGCTTAAGTCCTTCGAGAAAAAAACAAGTGCATGGTATGAAGTTTTGGCGTAATTCTAATGCTAATATTGCTTTAAGGTCACGAAAATGTGTCTTCTTTATGAATTTTAATTGGTTATTGTTAAGGTATAAATGGGAGACTTTTGTCAAGGAGTTCCACATCTTTTCAGTTATACGAGTGATGTTATTATGAGACAAATACAACTGCCTTAACTTTATGAGATTATCAAATGATATTTCTCCAACATCAGTCATTTTATTTCGACTTAAGTCTAAGATTCCGAGACTAACTTGATGTTTAAAGATTTCAGAGGGCAATAAAATTAATTTATTACTACTCAAATATAGGCCATACAATCTTGTTGAATTTTTAAATATATTTGCATCGAGGGTGGCCAAGTGATTGGTGGACATGTTCAATATCCCAATGTATGCCAGCATTGCAAAGGCACTCCTATCAACGGTATCAATGGAGTTATTTTGTAACCACAGACCTCGTAGCTGAGTTGTTTTCGAGAAAAATCTTTCTTTTATTGTCCTGATGTTGTTATTTTCAAGGTAAATATACCAAACAGATGCCAGGTAATGGAAAGCATCATCATCGATGGATGAAATATGATTGTCTTCTAGTTTCAGATAGCGAAGTCGATGCAAATCAGTAAAATAGAATTCCCGTATTTTCTTCAGCTCATTACCACTAAGAGAAAATATTCTAAGTTTGTATAGATTTGAAAAAGTATTTTTATTTATCTCTTGTATTTTGTTGCTACCGAGATAGAGACTTTCGAGTTTAGTTAGATTTGTGAAAACATGCTCAAGAGATGTTAATTGATTATGCTGAAGATTCAGAGAAATCATTTTTATCAAATGGTTGAACGTACCCTTCTCAATCTTGCGTAGCTTGTTGTGACTCACTCCGAATGTTTCCAGATTGTGATTTCCAGCAAGTAACTTGTTCGATAAGGACGATAAGTTGTTTTGTTTCAACGTTAAAAACCTCAATTCGTATCAGAACATAAATAATTCTTCATGGAGCGTCGTTAAGGCGTTTTTCTCAAGTTGAAGGATCGTCAAGCTAGGAAGATTCGAAAAAGCTTTTGGATTAATTGAAGACAGGTTTGTTTTGCTTATCTTCAGATCGGTAAGCTTAAGCAAACCATGGAATGTGTTCTCGTTGACTTTCTCAAAATGCTGACAGTGACGGATTTGTAAATATTTAAGACTCGTCAAATTAGCGAATGCGTAATCCTGAATGAACATCAAATCTGGCGCAAAGATATCGAGGAATACAATCCATGGAGTCGAATCGAATGCAAAACTTTTAATTTCAATGTTATCTGTCGCTTTTATAACGATATCTGTATTAGTTGGAGAAAATGTAGATATGATCTCGTGGAACGGGGTCTGCTCGCAATCTATTTCTAACCAGTAATCGCCAAAGTAATTGCAAGTGCAATTGTATGGACATGCGCTTGTGAAGACAATTGTCGAGTATATAAGACAAAAATGAAGAGGAAGCATCTTCAAGATCAATTACATCTCTATCATTTTCAATATTCAAATCATCATTCCACATAATAGAAGGCAAAGATTCTTTTTACCACAGCTTTTACGACAAGCTTCCAAAAAAAATTGTTAACGCAGCATCTTTTTACAATTTCCAAATAAAAGCATTATCTGTTTGAGAAATTGATAAATACTAGGATGCTTTTACTCTTACTCACTTTTTTTCTGTATTATTATCACGCTTAAAATTGCACGCTCCTATAAACCTCGGAATACAGGATAGCATTTTCTAACATTTTAATTATTTAATGAGTTTTCGCCACTTTTCGTCTTAATCTCCTATTGAATTGATCTAGATTTTTCCTTTTTTAATCCTGGCCATCCCGCGTGAACACAGCTCAAGGAAATGCTCGTGTGATCTGGAACGAGATGGAAAAGCTGCAAAATAAAAGGCAAGACAAGCTTTAAATCTAGTCACACGTTTCAATTGGCTCATACCACCCAGACCCACTCATGCACGGGTTGAAGACTGCATTACCCTTTTATGGTTTTTGTCCTCAGCAAAGTAGTACATAAGTACTATTTGGCTACAGGAGAGCGAGATTTTCGTCCAAAAAGGTAATGCAACATACACCCGTTATATCAAACATCAGGTCTAGATGTAGCACAAGAAATGAAAGATAGAAAAAGAAGATGAATAAAGGCCGATTTACTGCAAGAGCCGGAGAAAGCTGACAAAGTTCACTGTGAAGAAAAAATAATCACAAAACTGAACGAAATCTTTAAAGTATGTTAAACGTTTTCCGAGGATTCCGAAAGAGTAGATAAAAGTCGTGATTTGACAGTGGAAGACACGAGAACGAGTTTCGTCGAAGATAATTGAACTTGGAAGACTCAATGTCGAAAAACATTGTTAATGAAGAATATTAAGTTGTAAATAATTGTCTAACGTGACCGTCAGTTTCAGGCAGCCCATGGCCAACTATACACACGGCCATATATGTCACTGACAGGTTTCTTATAACATACGGTTAAACTTCGACCTAGCCCTAATACTTTTAC
>JAUKPT010006029.1:0-10073 GCA_032273505.1 Nanomia bijuga | reverse complement strand
AATATAATCTTGAGAGGGAGTACTATCGAGTCGTCACATATGCGAAGCATTTCTCCAGTTATCATATCAGGACCGTTTGCTTTATGTGGATCAATATTTCGGATTAGAGAGAGAGAATTTGATTGTCTTGTAAAAGAATATGACTTAATCGATTGTTAGTTGAATATAGAAAAGGGACCACTGAGACCACTGAGTTGGCAAAACCATATTCTCCAAATCTGTGTTGAATCTAACACGTACACCAGAATATCATATCATAGTAAAAAAAGAAAAATGTGTTATGAGATAAATTTATATCTAGTATTTGGAGTAAAGCCTTAGGATTATAACATAAAACTTTGAAATTGTGATTGACTTTTAGAAAGGTGATATGAAAGCATCGTAACAAAAATCTTTTAAACCTGTAGCAGTATCCTCGTTATCACCAGCGCTAGTTTTGAACGAAGTTCAAAACTAGTATTAGTTTTTATGCTCTTAGTTAGTGGCGCAATGCAACGTGCAAGTTTATTTACGAAAAGTCCCTTCCTGGTATTTCCAGAAATGATTGAGGAAAATCAGATGATTAACATAATATTCATCGACTTTTTAAAGGTATTTGAATTTGTACCCCACGAAAGACTTTAGATGAAATTAAAAAGTTTAGGGATAGAAGGTAATGTTCGTGGTTGGATCAAGACCTTTTTAACTGACAGAGAACAATGTGTATAAAAGTAGACAGATTTTTGTCTCAGTGGGAAAATGTTATATGTGGAAAGATCTGTCCTTGGACCAATTTTATTCGTTTGTTTTATTAAAGATTTACCTTTAGAGGCGAAGGATAATCTCTGCAAAGTATTTGCCGACGACAATAAAATCTATGGAGCTGTGAGAGAAAATGCAAAATGATCTAAATCGGGTTTTGGGTTTTGTCTGAAAAGTGGCATGCAAAGTGATACATGTAGATAAAAATAACCCAATGAAACCATATACAATGATTAAACAGTTAGTTGAAGAATCTGCTGCCGAGAAAGATCTTGACATTATCATTGATAACTCGATAAAATTCCATGCACATGTTGTATCAGTAATAAAAATAGCAAACTAAGTGACACTATTAAAACTGTCGCTCCGCACACTCGTTCGTGAATTTGATCAACTCGTGCGTGCGAAAAACACGTTCGCAACCATTTTCCATGAAGAAATCTTTTTTTATAAGACACGGGATGCTGTTCCAATCAAGCTTCTTCACACTGCTATGGTTCGTTCTAGTCTAGAATATGGTAACGTTATTTAGCACCCTCATTATATTGAGGATAAAATGAATATAGAAAAGATTCAAAGAAGTGCCACTAAGACAATTGACGGTATGCAGAATTACTCATACGAGGAGAGACTGCGGTAGTTAGATTTACTATCATTGGAATATAGATGGAAACGTGTAGACCTGATATATTTAAATAATAAAATGGAATAGTACAAGTTTTTAAAACACTCTTTTTTATTCCAATTGGACACGACCGAACAAGAGGCCATTCGAATCGAATAAGAGAGGAAAAAGCTACAAAAATGTCGAAGATTGATCGCTTCTCAACTCGTGTTGTCAAAATTTGAAATAGTCTATCGTTGATGCACCTTTTAATGGAAATAATCATGGTAAAAAGAAAAAGTTATGGTATTCGTGGAAATATGAAGAGTTTTTCGATTTCACCAGGGAATCCTGATTTAACCAAAATTGACTTAAAACCACTGCTCGAAAATCCTACAACTTTCCGGTACAAACCTGTCAATTTTGTTTCGCCATCTAAGAAGGACTGCGGAGAAAATGACAGGGCTGTCGAACCGCACCGCGGCTGTGAGGGTAAGATTCTCAAGCTCTGTTTAAAATCCTGTGGAATGTTGAACCCTGCTATTTATAATTTTGACAGAGCAAAGGTAACAACTTAACCTATATTTCCGAAATTCAGATCATTTACTTTTGCATATAACGATCTATCTAAACTACAAGAATATTAGAATATGTAGAATATTTGAAGACATTTCTTGATCCAACAACAAATTGGCGAACCAACAAAAATACTTAAGAAAATCTCATTTCCTGGAAAAAGAACCTGGCCTGGGGTCTTTATGTTCACTCCCTAAAGGACCACCGAGACGAGCGGACCTTGATATTGCTATCGCGCCAAAAATCCGCTGCTTTTTCTAGAATATGTTTGTTATCATAAGAGAAATCTCTATAAAATTTCATCCAATTTTGAGTTACCGATGTCATTTTTTGGCAGGTTTTTCTATAAAGAAGGAGGTTTAAAGGGGTTGGCGTCTGGAGTCCAGAGTATTTTTTGTGTACGTGCCTGACCTCCAGAACAATTATTAATCGGCGTCTGGTGTCTGAACCAACCTTGTCTGATGTTATCACTTTTGGCGTCCAGAGAATATATTTACTGGCGTCTGGCGTCTACAAGGAATTTTTGTGGCGTCCAGGCATCCTGAACCCCCCCTCTATAAGACATCATCACAGAAATAATGAATCATGAAAATATTTTCGTTATTTTTCTGTTAGTTCATTTCAATCAGATTTTAGCCCAGTTGCATGATTCTTATGGATTTAAAAACTCCTTAGTATATTATATCTCTTTTAAAAGCCCAGTATAATTATGCGTTGAATGAGTTTTGTACACCCAGACTAGTCAGATTTGGTTGTAGCATCTATTCCATTTCTTAAAAAAGTTTTTAAAGCTTTTTGATTTGTTTATCCGCTAGAATCGTAGGAATATGAACTGATTGCGCACGTTCTACTCATCATGGCAAAGATTATAAAACAACCACCGTGAGCTTTTGAATAACAACCCTTTTACAGTATTTTTCTGTTTATCGCTTCGCATCGTTTACATTTTTTATCTCACTAAGTTTGTTTTGGTATGACGTTCACTATTTTTGAAAGAAAAAAATCGACGAAAGAAAACATTCCATTGTTAAATGTAAAATGATAAAAAAACGCCAACCAATCATAGCGCATTTTTCCAAAACTTTTCGAGATGGGGCAATGGGGGATTTAATCTTAGATTTTCCAATTTTCGGGCCGAAACGAGAGAAGCCTACAGAATATTTATGAAACAACAGGAAAAACTCAATTAACCATTTTTTAGTAAAAGGGATCACCTTCTGACTTGAAAAATGACCCTTTCAAAAAAATAAGATTTTTCCTAGCCCCAAGGTATGTGTTGAAAGTGAAATGTCTGAAGAAAATGTCTGGTTCAAAAAGATTTTAACGTAGACTCGGGCGCCTATCGGATCCCCGTATTTGCCCGAGATTTGCCCATAATAGCCCAAGAAGCTTGCAAAAAAGCATTAAAAAGCTTTTTTCCACGTTACAACATATTAGCTCCTGCATGAAATTATAAACGATCGCAAAATGCTAAGGTCGGATGGGATAATTGGGACAGAGCACTAGTCGAGAGCAGAATGTCATTTTTCTCGTCATCTAGAAAGGAGTGCCGAGAAAATGACAGGGCAGCCGAGCCGCGACGCGACTGTGCGGGTATGTTTCTTGAGCTCTAATCTGCATTCCACCCTACTCATATTTAATAAAAGGAATTTCTTTTGCTAGTTCTGAGGGCACCTTTTCTAAATTATGACTACATGACCTTCTTAACCCTTCTTTGAGAAATCTATTGTAAAAATAACAAGATTTTCGCTCCTTTTAAATTTGAGTCGTGCGTATTTAAGCCACTTCTATGCTCGAAAAAATAGACTAAATAAATATTTTTTCTTTGGCTTATGTACAGACTCTATCCCACAGGAGAAACAGGTCAAATTTTGTTATTCTTGTGAATACGAAGGGCCTAACAACGCGTACTTGACCCGTATAAAATTGTTTTTTTGAAACGTTAAAAAATTCCGCAGCATAATTCTGCATAAATTCTATTCTGAGACTTATTCGGGATTTGTTCGATAATTCTTTATATAACAAGCACTGACCTCAGTGGTCTCCCAGATATTCATTTTAACATGAATGAATTGATAAACCATATATAAAAGAGCTTGTTGCTGATCTTTATTCTCAAAACGTTGCACTATGTTCCTCCACCCAAATACCATCTCAAAATATGGTTCAGGAATACTTTTCAAAATTATACTTTTTAACACAAGTTAAAAATGGGCTCTATTAATCAGAAATATACGCTAAAAAAGGGTCTTTTTAGAAGCCAATGCATTGCTTCTGTAGTCAAGATTTCAATGGAGTGTAGGTAAATTGAAATAAAGACACTTAAATCATGTCAGCTAGACCATTCTTTTACAATAGACAAAATATATACAAAGATGAATAACTAAAGGTGACAACGGTGCACAGTTTAAAGTCACACTTTCATACTTCAGGTTTGATAATGCATTTCCCCTGGTTATTCACAGACTTTTCAAAAATGTTGCTGTCATTTGTACTTATCAGACATTTCCCAGAATTATAGTTAAAGTGAATCCTGGAGGGTCACTCTTTAATTGAGAATGAAAGAGAATATTTATTCATTGTTTTAAAAGATAATCACAGAAATAAATATGTCAATCGTTTTTTACAATTACTACAATAAAAAAAATCAGGCTTTAGTCTAGATAAGTAGGCTAGCGTCAGTTTTTCATGAAAAGGAAACACATTTTCTAAAAAAGGGCACAGTTTGAGAGTTTATCCCAATATTTTGTTTAAAACGAGTATAGTTTATATAAAGATTGTACAATGTGAAAACACCAATACACCCCTGCGTCAGCCATCCGAAAAAAATCGAGCCGGACGCCAATACGGAGTTTTTGATAGCAATCCGATCAAAATATGGTGCGATCCTTTGCGATCCTATAAAAATTCGAAAAATTGGTCAATTTGCAAGTATTCAATGAACAATCCAACGAAAAACAATCAATTTCTTGAACGATCCTTGAGTTTTGCTCCGCGTAATATGATTACTGTCGTAACGATTTTCCAATCGATCTGGAAACGTGATCCGTGATGAAATGGCTGTTAAAATCTCTTTTCGCGATCTCAACGAAATAATGATTTTCTTGATTGACCAAGGGCCAGATCTAGAGTAAGTGTAAACCTTACTTAATTAATGCACGCAAAAATAAAAGAAAGTAATTAGAAACTGCTGGTTTTTAAGAGTAACGGCAAATTTTAATTGATATGTAGCTCACGTCTTTTTGTTTCAATAAGGTTTACACTTAAAGAACCTTACTCTAGATCCTTCCCTGGATTGACCCGACGCACAAGAGGCTCTACTTTTACCAATCACCTGAATAATAGGTGCGGTTCGAAAAATTATTTGTGTTAAATGCACGCTCCGCCGATTTTTTACCGAGTTTTCGATACAATATCTGTGGTCCATAAATTGATTATTGCGTTTTCCGCATAGTTTGGATTTTAGATTTAATCGATTTCCAATCTCTTCCTTGCAAGATAGGGTAATTGTTTATCGCACGTAAAATTTCGTCTTTCTTCCCCGGTCGGTTTTCACGAAAAACATCATGCAAACCTTTTTTTATAGCGTCGGTTTCCTCCTCTGAATATGGTTTCGGCGTACCTAATAAAGACAATTAAAAGGATCAAATAGAATTATTCTAGATTTCCAATTATAATAATCAAAATAACGATGAATGGTAAGAAAAAGGTTTTTAAAGTTTAAAGGTGCTTTCTTAAAATTTGCAAAAAAACAATGTTACGACTCTGAAATTCGCTTATTTTGATTTCCGCTTTGTAGACTAAGTTACTACTTAGTCTAAGTTTCGCCATGTTTTACCTTGGAAGGGCTACTAAAGGTATGTGCCATAAACTTTCAATGCACTCTAACAATACAGAATAAGTTACTAACCTTTCGTACGTTTTCTTTTTATCTTTTTCGTTTTACTTGGCTCAAGGGAAGATGTTGTATCAACTAAAGAAATAATTATCATAATTAGCAGATTTTTAATCAAAGTAAACAAATATATTATCGAGATGATTTAGCTCTTTACGTGCTTATCGAGGCAATGGCTTAAGTTCCAACTCGTTTTTTGTCAGCTACCATTTGACAACCAAATTTCCCTCACATGGCATTGGTCAAACCGACAGCATCAATCGAGTGCCCTTTATTGCATCGTTTGAAATGACACTTGTCTCTACAATTCCAATAAGTATCTCGCAAAGGCGATGCTTAACTTACATGAATGTTATTATTAGAAAATACTTTTCTATTTTTTTTCTTGTTTTTATTATCTTGAACCCCAGTAAAATATTAAGAATTTTACATTGTAAAGATAAAAAAATCAATAAATGTACATGCTACTGGCGTTCAAATTATAGATCTTTGAGAGTTTTTGAACGAATGTTTGTATACATAGCAACAACTTACGTGAACAAAACGATTCATCGTTATCATCAACTATCTGTGACTTTTCGACCTCTGACGCAACGTTTTCATTATGTAATTCATCTTCTTCGTCATTTTCATCGCCGCTTGCATGCTCCACTTGATCTAGAATCAATAGATTAGCATGTCAATGTTTGTAATCGAAGTCTGCCAGATTATATGGACTGGTCACCTGACTGGTTCTAAATTTGTTATGGCTTGTTTCATGTCAAAATAAAAATTGACAGATAAATAATAATAATAATAATAATAATAATAAATAAATTTTAAAGTTAGGTCTTAATATTTTAAAGAAAAAAGAAAAAGAGGAACAGAGTATATCTGAGCATATCAATATGATACCAATCGTTTTATTAGCTATATTCCGCTTTTATTGCATAGTAAACTCTTTGAATAATTTTTACCGTTGATATCAAAGTGGATTTCATCTAGCTTTTTTCCAGCATAGTTGCCGATGCCTTTTTCCACAGCAACTAACATTTTTGTACATTTTGCTAGCTGATAGGTACCTTCAGGGAGACGATAATATTTTCTATGAATATTGATATCATGTCCCATGAAGGTAGCTAGATTGTCAAGTTCGAAATCTTCTAAATTTAGAATTTGTGATAGAACGGCGATGTGTGTTCGAAGATTTTTTGCTGTTATTGCTTCCGGTACTTCCAATTCCGGCCTAATTTCATCGACGAAACGTCTTATTGCATCGCATCCTCGATAACAGCTCAAAGTGTTAGGCACAGCAAAAACAAACGTGTTTGTCGTTAAGATGTCGGCTTGTTTTCTACATTTTACCAACACGTCCAAACATTTTTGATGGAGGGGTGTTAAAATGATAGGGACGGCCATAGTTTTTCCCTCTGTTTCAACCCTTTTAAAGATCTTGACCAGATTAAGTTCGAGTGGAGACAGTGTTGCAGCTACATCTTTATTGATTTCTGAATCGGTTGCGGCATCTAAAGCAGGCAATCGTAGTCTCGCTACTTCCCCACTTCTCCTTCTATTAAACAAAATTAGACTTCCTAAAGTTGCCTGGATAAAAAGTTTCCATTTTTTAAAAGTGAAAGATGTTTCTAAATTTAATCCTTCCTCCATTGTTTTTTTAAGTATTCTATTCACTTTCTGCAGATCAGTTGTGATTGGCAGAAGTTTTGGTCGAAGACGATTGCTTCTTTTGATGATTGTAGATGCAGGCCTATGAAAGAGTATAAATAAAAGAATGACAGATTCAACACTATTGCGGAAAGGTTTTTTGTTACTAATGTAAGTGTTCAAACTTCTCCCGATCTTGCAGGAGCATTCAAAAACTAATAATCCAAAGAATATTACTGCTACTACAATTAACTAACATCATGTGAAATAGGGTTGAAGTAAGACTAAATAAAGACAGAAAGTACTACAGCCACTTACTTTACGACATATCGATGCCACGAATTAGAAAATTGCTTCCTCAATGTTTCTAGCTGGAAGATTCGCTCTTTGTCTGATATTAAATAAACGTCTTCAAGTAAAATTGATATAGTTATATTGAAGATACGAGCGATATGGGCAGCGAAGGATTTCCCAACATCATTTTCCATTATTTTTTCGGTTGCTGCCTTAACCTTGATAAAATGAATATACTTGTTATAATATGAACGTCCTACCTCAGTCATCCGGAAGGGCCCTTTTTTGGGCGGGATCAAAGGATTATTTGTATTTGTATTTTGATCTAGAACGTCTTTGCAAGCCGGATTCAGATCATTTTTTAAGCCAAATCAACTCTCGGATGGATTTTTCCAGATGACTGAAATAGGATGTATATGGACCAAAGTATATTTAAAATTTAAATAACTTATAATTTATATTTTTAAAGAAAATTTAGAAAGTAATAATAAGTTTATCCTTATTGGGTTTTCCCCATATTTTTACTGAACACTATTGATTTGCAAAAATATTCCTCTTGAAAGTACAAGAGAAAACTTAAAAAGCTGCATTTTGAAAATTGTTTTACATATATAAATCTTCGATGCAAACTTACCTTATTATATTGTGAATTGTAGAAAAGGTCATTGACCTCCCTTATATCACCCGGATACATACTATTCGCTACTTCGAAGAGCTTCGCAAGCGCTCTCATCATTTGAGACGTCTTTTTGAATCTCGCTTCTTGCTCATCTTCACCATGCATATGCAGTATAGACGACCCAAGTCTCTTGATTAAAGTGTCTTGGCGACAAATCATACCGATCCCATCGGTCCACATTGTCGCAAAAAGTCGCGTAAGATCAGGAGATTCTAGGAGTTTAAATAACGTTAGAGATTCATGATAAATAAAATTACTTTAGATTTCTGTTGAAAATTAGGGAAATGATCACAAAGGTAAAGATGTAAATGTAGGGTAAAAGACAAGATAGAAAAATACAAAAGGTTTTCTTACCACAGCTTGGAGCCATTCGTAAAGCAGCTTGTATTTGTGTTTGACGACCATAATTTTTTTTTTCGACATTTTCTTTACAATTTTTTTGATGATCAGCCAACCGATTTCTAAGATAGTTTCCATTACAAAACTGGCATCGAAGGTACTCGCTTGGCTTTTTTTCTGTTTTTGGCTTTCTCTCCACAATAATCTCTCCATCCCCTATGAATATGCAATCAATTATTGATATCACATAATCTATCTAAAAATGTTTAATGTAACCATTATCCCATTAACCCCTTCCTCGATATGTAATTCTAATTAAGTGAAAACATGTTCGAAAATATTGTGCACAAACCTGATTTCATGACTTTATCATTCCAGACTAATCTCCCCTGTTTTCGCAAATTGGCTCGTATTCTCGCAATTTCAACTTTATTTTTGACCGTTTCGAGTTTTATCAAATCTTGAATTCTTTCTTTGTCTTTGTGTGTCATAATATGGCGATTAAAGTTACGCGTCGAAATGCCGCAATACGGACAAGGTGTGTGTTTATTTTTCGTGCTAATTTTCTATGTAAAAATAAAAACTATCAATTAGAAAGCAAGGAACAAAAATATGAACGAATTAAATCATTAAAAAGACAAAAAAGAGGAATTGCATTGAATATGAAATACGAAGAAATGCAAAATCACAAAACTATAAATTTAGAAAAATTAAAAAAAAACCTCGTTTGCCGTAGATGCATCGGTTGGGTTCTAAAAAGACAATACGAGGCATTACATTGAATAAGAAAAACGAAGAAATGCAAAATCACAAAACTATAAATGAAGAAAAATTAAGAAAATACCTCGTTTGTTGTAGGTGCATCGATTGGGTTCTAAAAAGACAAAAACGAGGCATTACATTGAATAAGAAATATTAAGATATGCAAAATCAAAAAACTATAAATGTAGAAAAATTAAGAAAATACCTCGTTTGCCGTAGGTGCATCGATTGGGTTCTAAAAAGACAAAAACGAGGCATTACATTGAATAGGAAATATGTAGAAATGCAAAATCACAAAGCTATAAATGTAGAAAAATTGAGAAAATACCTTGTTTGCCGTAAGTGCAACATTTTCGTTCTAAAAAGACAAAAACGAGGCATTACATTGAAAAGGAAATATGGAAAAATGCAAAATCACAAAACTATAAATGTAGAAAAATTGAGAAAATACCTTGTTTGCCGTAGGTGCAACATTTTCGTTCTAAAAAGACAAAAACGAGGCATTACATTGAAAAGGAAATATGGAAAAATGCAAAATCACA
>JAUKPT010006028.1:0-10074 GCA_032273505.1 Nanomia bijuga | reverse complement strand
TTGGAACGGTAGTACCATAGTTGGAACAATGCTGTAAAATTGATTAGAGGCTGAATCATACATTTTTTAAAGAAGATGCTTGGGAACGGACTACTAGATTCTAGTAGTCCGTGCCCAATCATAATTATTTAAAAAATATACATGATTAAATCTAACTACTTTTAAGAAAAAAACTTAAGTGGAGAAAAGATATGCGATTTTGTTACTTTTCAGCAAAATTTAGACCTAATAAAAAATATGTAATAGATATTCTTTGGCAGGAAAAAATCGAATGAGCTATTTCACATTTTACTTTTCTAGAATAGTCTGCAATTTTCGTGCATTGTGTTGATGCTACAAGATTTTAACCTCGACATTTAATTCAGCAATATTTATACGCGGATGTTGTTTTAAAGGTTTTCTGTTTTTCCCTGAAGGACGACGGCGCCAAAATCCTTTTAGACATCAGACGCAAAATGAAGATCAATTATTAATTAATGGACGCAGACGCCTCTAATAGTAGGTACATTATGCGTACGAATTTTGGCCAGAACTCCCTTTTTTTTTCATTTTCAGATGTTGAATAATATAAGGATTGAATACGTGAAAAAACAATACATTTTCGAAACACCTCTATTAACGCGTATACCTCCTTAGGTTAGTGATGGGGACGATAATTTCTGTAGACAGTTTGTAACAGTGCAAAATATAGTCACCCTGTAGGTGTATGAATTTCTGGAATTCTTTTGCTTTCCGAACCGTGGAAACTAAATATGTCGAATATCGTCATGCCGGTAAGAAAAATAAAAAATGTCTTTAAAGAAATGAAAAATATCGGTTAAAACATTTGATAGTCGGGTTATCAGGTTGGTGAAAAACTGAAGAAAAAAGGCAACTTGGAAGTATTTATATTTTTCCTTCCTAAAATCATGGGGCAATCAAAAATCAAAAATTTCGCTTGCGAACTGAGAGCGCCCCCAGAGCTCTCCGCAACCCTTAATACTCTTGTACAGCATGTCCGCTAGGGTTGAGAGGGGTTGAAAACAGGTATCGCGTTTCTCTTCTTTTACTAAATTGTACATCTGGAATATGATGTTCTCAGAAAACATGTGTTCTTACAGAGACAAAATAATATTACTGGACTAGTTTGTATAGGTTTAGACAAGTTTCGTCAATAAGGACTTTTACACGTGGGCCAGCATTCTGTAAATGGAGATATCTATTGGTTTGTATCCATTGTTTTTACGTTCTTCTGAGTCGGATTAATCATCATCATAACGTTAATTTTTGATTGAAGTTAAAAAATGGAAAAATGTTTATTATCTTTTAGAACCTATATATTTTTTTATCATTTATTTAAAATTGGTATAAAATATAACTATTAAAAATATGCTTATCAAGAGTGTCACGAGACAAAAATAGTTTTACTCCACTGATAAATTGTAGTTGCAATGGTAATCCTACTCAGTACGAAAGGAATTGTAAATTCAGACATTTTGCGTTTGAACTTGCTTGCAAAGACAATGGTGCTAAGCTACCACCATCTATTGGATTATGACAGAACGCCTCTAAGCCGGAATCAGTGCTAGAAAGATAAACCCTATGCAGATGCCTTATTCTTTGGTAGATTTTCTGGAGATTTCGGACATTTGAGAGACTAGTCCATTATAGACATGCTATGCAAATTTGAGCTGGGGGCTGCAGCCCCTCCGGTCAGGTACAAAATCTTAAGAATTCGGGCAAAATCAACTTTTTTCGGGCAAAAGTAATTATATAAAATGGCTAAAATGACGATTTTAGGGAATCTAGAAACTATTTTTTTTTCACCATCTAAAGAGGTGGAGGGCAATTCTGAAAAACATCAACAACAACCAAAATATCTATTATTTTTGTCAGCACAGACCTTTATATATTAAACTTAACCCTACCTGACCATGGCTTTTTAGAGATTTTTAACGAAAAATGGCGTGTTTGAAGATAATATATTTAAATACTTGACGTCGTTTCAAGATATTTTCTGCTATAGTAACCAGGAAAACCTCTCCGGCCGGGTCAGATAAGGGTTGATACTGACTTAAAAGCTGTCCCCTCCCATTTTTTATCCCTTCCCTTACACTGCTAAGGAGAACTGTGTACTATATACATAAAGATAATTGTTCAGAGTGTGTAAAGTGCAAAGTCCATTCCTACCTACGCAAACCATAGTCTATCAAAAATTATATTTCAAGAGACTATGCACAAAGCTTACACCCTTTAAATACTAGTCTTGTTTTTGTGACAAATGTATATAATTTCACCCTTCGTTTGTCAAGGTATTCAAAGAATGTCCTCAAAACTGTCGTAAATAGGTGATGCTCTAACCATTGAGTTTTAAAACCCTTAAACACATCCTGTCTCACAGGAACAGTGAGAAAAATAATTCTAACCAGAACCAGCACGCAGCCACTGACGTGCACTGGGATCATTATCCCGCAAAGCATATTCTTTGTTTTTAAATCCTCCACCCACCCCCTTAAAAATAGATGAATAAATAAAATAAAATAATTAGCAAATAAATGAATTAATTTTCATGTCTTGGAAATGCGTAAAAAGTAAAAATACCTTACGACTAGTCCTGTCTGCAATCTTGTAATTGAGGGAGGCCATTGCTGGACCATCATTGGAACAAACAGCAATGTCCATAACTTCAAAGCAGAAAAGGATGAAAGTTATGAAAGTAAAATTAATTATTAAATTCAGAAACATTGAAAGAATATGAGAATATAATAAATGAAGAATAACAAGATATGGGAATATCGACGAAACAACGAACTTAGGAAAAGGAAGAAGACAGGAAGAAGAAAAAGCAGGAAACAAAAATAACTGATTTAAAAGATGATATAGATAAAGGCTACAAGCTGTCAAATTAATGTCTCCGTCTCCATTTTCGGATTGGAAAAAATTAAGACAAGCATTTAACGTGAAATCATCAAGTCAATAATCCCCTATGCCATTAACCCCCTTATACATTACCCTCTCCCCTAATGTCATTCACCCCCATGAAAAAAATCCCTGGTAACAAAACCCCTTCCTCATAATTTTGTTTTGTTGACGAATAACGGTTTTATCTTACATACGGTATGGACACTCGTGACAATTTATGTATGCCCTTATGATGTAACAGTCTCGTAAAGCAGTGATCGGGCTACTCGAGGCCATGACTTAAGTCCCACCTAGTGTTTCGACAAGTACAAACTGATTACCCAATATCCCTCACATGACATGGGTAGACCCATTTAGCTTGCGATAGAGTTTTGATCAGATCACATCGTATGATATTATTATCTCTCGGTCACGGTATCTCCGTATGGTTGTATTCATACCGCTACACCGGAATATTGACACGAGAGAAATTAATGGCTCGAGCGAGAATCGAACCCGGATCGCAACAAAGAGAGGTGAAGTTGATCTCCAGTACGCCTCAAGCCCACAAATGTATACGGAAGCATTTTTTTCTTCTGTGTTGACCTATTATTTCGATAAAATCATCGTTTACAGTTTTAGAATAACAATGTGGATAAACTTTCAGATGAATATATTGATAACATCCGTCGGCATTTTCTTTCTAAAAATACTAACATTCTATATCGTTTCTACTTATTGACATTTATCTCTAAGTTTTTACTTGTCAAGTTTTGACTCACCCTAACATATTGTATTTTATATTCACCTCTTTATGTATAGAAATTATTTTAACTAAACGGGTTTCATTGCATTGTCGCCCAGGGCTTTTGTCACGGTGGCGAATGCAAAGGAGGGTTCATGTCACGGGCGATTACTAAAAGTGATAAATCGCTTTTTGAGTGCTCCTATTATAACATTTTAAGAAAAAACGAAAGCGTGTATTGTAGACGATGCTGAGAAGGAGGAGATACGTGTTATTATAATAATAATCGCATATATATACCTAATTGTAAGTAGCTATTAAAGCTTGAAAGAAACTCTAATGTAAAAACAGTTTAATGTAAAATCTTTATCTTGTCCTTTTTTAAGAAAGATGAGCTAAACTTGTCATCGTTTTAAGATAACAGAAGAACAAAAAATGACAGAGACATTTAATGACGATCTTCTACATCTTGTGAGAATTGTCTGAACAAAATAATTATTCTGCATGTTAACTTTCTAAAGAAATTTTTGATAAATATATTTTTTATTAACTCAAATGTGTAAAGTGTCGATATTAGGGCTTTTCTCCAACCTTACATTCAAGAAAACTGTCGGTGACATATTCAAGCATGCCAATAAGAAAAGTGTAAGTGATCATGATCACGCTGAAGAATTTTGTGCGATCGTTGCTACACTGACAGGTCTTTAGAATAGCGGGTATAAACTGCAAACCCCGCTATGGGGCGCGTTTTTTAGCTCGTTATTTTTGAAGTGCACGAAAAAATTCCCCAAATACGAGTCCTTCTTTTAATCCTTGCGGACAAATACTGTCAAACAACCATTGTATTGATAAAACTTTATTAATGTATTGACTCAAATATCACTCAAATCTCCTTTTCCCCATAAAGAAGAATATTAAATTAGCAACATACCGAAGGCACTGGACTCAACTTAAGTTTCTCCGCCATTCTTCTTACATATTGTTATTACATATCTTCAAAAGCTGAAATTATCATAAAATGAATGTCTTCGAAACAATCATAAGGCCAAAAAAGAATATGTGTGGTTCCAGTTACATAGATTTGACAGGAAAGGGTCGGTTGGTCGGATTTTTATTTTATTTCATTTTTTATTTTATTTTATCCTAACGGCTTTTAGGGAAAAATGCCTCCATATTTTGAATACTTGTTAAGGATGGAACGTTATCAGACGAATAGAGTGTTTACTCACTCAACGTTTCCTTTAACCCCTAACAATAGATGATCCAAATAAAAATTACGATTCTTGGCCATCAAACAAAAATCTTTCGGGTCGGCCATTTTTACGCCAAAAAGAAAGGGTCGGTCGGGTAACTAGAACCACACATATTTTTATTATGCCTAACACTGTCGAGAACAAATAACATTTATTCAGAGGGATAAATTACTGATGAAAACTCTTGTACACGTTAACTCAAATTCCTATTGTGTTTTTAGAAATCTCATCACAATTCTATTGTTTAAACATAACTCTCGTACACTTTTCAAGAAAGTGATTTACCCCTCGTTTTATCCGATAGTTTGAACCATATTAGCCTAGTTTCTACTTGTTAATATCATGTTCTTTTCTTCACATTTTCAATCTGCAAAATTGATTTTATTTTTCCTTGTTTGAATTCTTATTAACTTAAAATTCTTTTCTTCAGATAATTAGATTTAATTTAGATTATTTTTAGTTGGAATAAAAAAAATCTAATATCTTTGTCCTGGATTATATTATATGAATCATTGAATGCAGACAATTAATTTTGTAGAATAATTCAGAAAAGGAGAATTGACAATTTATGAAGCTCGAAAGTCGGAACCTTGAATAAAAAAATAAAATAAAATAAAATAAAGAACCCAAAATTCATAGAAAAAGAATAAAATTTTGAAACTTGAAAATGAAAAAAGTTATTAATCATGACATGCGAAATTTTACGTAGTTTTTAGTTATTCATTTTAAATTGTTAAAAAAACTGTCGTTGTTTATTTGACATAGGATTCAAAATTTCTAAGTAGTTTCTCGAGCAATGAGAAACTTTGCTCATTAATCTCTCTTTATTCAAGAAATGATGAAAAACATTGCGTTGAACAACAAACTTCTCCTCTATTACGAACTCACGATTACAAATAAATCGAACGATTGATAAATTTAAAATGCTTTTCTTAGATATACGTTAAGTAACCTTTGATATCTTTAAATTTTGTTTGCTGAATAAAGCTATTTGCGTCTCGGACGAAATCTGAAATTCCAAAGTACATACTTGAAGCGGGTCGCCTGATGCTTTTTCTTTTTCATAGAAGTTGGTTTCTTAATTGTTTTGCTCTTCAAACCACCTTTTAATGCGTTTCTTTGTCTCATCATTTGAAAAGCTGGTGCAATCCTTTTTTTCTTGATCGTTTCATCAAACTGGACTTTATGAGCTAAGAATTTATTTTCTCCAACGAAGTCTCTGTTGCGAAGGTTTGCCAGTTTGTTGCTTATCGTAAAAGACCGTTTTCCTCCATACATTTCCTTTATTCTCCGTTTAGATTCTTCACCAATAACATGGAGAGACTTGCTTCCACCAAAAACTCCTTCTCGTTGCATTCTTCTTATCTTCCAGTTGTTATATTTACTTTCAGTCAATTGACAGTTCACCAGAGCTGTTGAAAAAGCCAGTACAATTCCAAAGAAGAACATCTAAGAACACGTTTACTAAAACTTTGAACAAAAATAAACTCTCTTCGCCTCTTTTCTGCTCTTTCACTTTTGTGTTTTACTAAATATGTTTTTTTGATAAGAGAGATAGAAGAAGAGATGCTTAAATATAGTCATTTCCATGACTTTGGTCGTAAGGGAAGGACTATTCTTTGTTCATTTCTCAATTTGCATTGAAAGCATCGTCATAATATTCATCCGCTATTTCCTTTTTATTTTAAGTGGGCTATCCCATATAAGTAAAAGTTGTTTCGTAATTATTACTACTTTTTTAGCCGGGCCAACTTTATAGCCAGCCCCTCCAAAGACAGCCTTTATAACTCTTTTTCAATAAAAAGCGGCTAAATATAGAAAAAATAGCTATATTAACGCTGTTTTTATTAGGACCCATTAGTTGTTTTACTATTTTAATTTACTAAGTAAGGAATTTCGTCCTTTATTCGATATCACTGAAAGTGAAGATTCATTAATTTCAATATTTTCAGCTGCCTTGAAAATTAGTATGACTAACTGAATTCCTAATTTGGCAAATAAATGGCCCATTAAGATAAAGGTTGGCATCTGACGAGAAAAAAAATCATTTCCTTCAATTTAAAATAAAGACATTGTCAAAATAATTGTTTAATTGATGAAATGAGCAAAGAAAGGACTGTATTATCTGGCTTTATCGATGAATATTTGTATGCGTAAGCAAATAAGGTAAGATAAGGTTTGTTATGTACTTACCGACGCGTAGTGATATGTCATCATTTATCACACTTCCGTCCAAGTAAGTTAAGCATCGCTGTCGAGAGATACTTACTGGATGGGGGACGCGGATGATAGAGGAAAGTGTCATTTACAAATGATGCAATAAAATGCACTTGTCTCGAGCTCTTACCTTGGGCACAATAACTATCGTTAGGCAATGCCGACGGGTTGAACCATGACATGTTAGGTAAATTGGGTAGTCAGTTGGCAGCTGACGAAACACTAAGTGGGACTTAAGCCATTGCCTCGATAAGCACGTAAAGAGCTTGTGCATGGCTGTTCCATCATAAGTGCAAAACATTAACCGTAACTATTGACAGAAAGATCTAATTATAACTAAAGAACTGGGTATTTTAGATTATTTCTACTCAAACCGTGCCAACATTTTACTCTTTACATTCATTATGCGATATATGACTCAAAACTTCCTTTTTTTCTGAAAATTCTTGACTTAAAACGATTGCTTCACGATTGCTTCATAAATGTTTCACAGATATGCAACTGCTTTCAAAAATTCGTAATGATACGTGAGAGAAGAATTACCTTCAACCCTATTGAACCCGCTCACAAAGGAATATTATGAAATCGTGAAAGTAGGGGAGGGAAAGTGAACTGTTTTTTACTGTGTAGAAGGAAAAACTTATCGAAATTAAAAACAAAGGGATCAAAAGAAGATATTGATTGCTGTTATTGTGATGTACCGCGCGAAGGAAAAGTTCAAATTTTCTTCAATTTCTTCATCTTTTTTCTGTCACTTTTTACTCTTTTGTTGGACATGGCTGGAGGTATGTGATAAAGAGGAAGTGATGGAATAGATTGGAGATATAAGTATCAGAAAATATCTGAGTTTAATGTGATCGATATCAGCTGTATTTTACTGATTGTATTTTCATTTTGACTGACCGAACCATACTGTAAGTAGATGAAATGAAGATAAATATTATCTTCATTTCATCTACTTTCAGTATGAAGGGAATTAATGAAAAAAAGACAAGTATAGAAAAGAGGATAGACTTACATCTCACAGAAACTTATCTGAACGCGAGAAGATAATTCGAAGATGATTTAGTAGAACTAAATGCATAGTTTCACGGACACCATTATAAACACAAAGGGTAAGACACTAGCTTATATTCGTCAATCTTCGTCAATAACTGTATTATTTCTGTTTAGTTTTTGTTTAATCTTTTGTTGATCTTTAGTTATCTTTGGTTGATCTTGGTTAATCTCTGTTAATCACTAGTAGTCACTGTTAATCTTTGGTTAATCTCTGATTAATCTAATGCAGAAACCTTTCAAGGTTTTACCCTTCGATCACGCATACTTTCATACCAAATGAAAGACCAGAAGACATTCAAGAAAGTTCTTCCATCATCATACTCCTTTGCATAATAATCCTTTGAATGTTTTCCTTTCGGTGACCTCACTGGATGGTGACGTCTCATAATAACACTATTAACCAATCAGATTGTAGTATTCCAACCTTATGATGTATACATTCGGAAGTTATCATGTTAGTGGGAGTACGTATAATAGACTGTAATTTGAAAAAGTGAAAAAAGAATGGTGTGTTGTGAATGAGTTGGATGGTGAGGATGATACTTTGAGTTTTAGTTTTAGAATGTAAAGATGATTTTTGTACTAGACTAGTGAGTACATGGTAATAGAATTTATAGAAAATATGCGCGTATTGAATCAAAGAAAAAACTTGATGTTGATAATACATGATTTCTCATAGCTACAACTCGTGGTGTAACGTTTCTTGAAACCACTGGAAACTCTCCGAATACATGATTTGAAACAAGAGCTTTTTTAACATACATTCGGGGGGGTTCCGCCGGTGGCATTTTTGGTAAAGCTGGATCTTCACTAAGAGTAACTCATGTAAAGGCCCTTCTAACGTGCTTGGACCAATAGAAAATAGCCCCTCCGCCCCAAATAAACAATCCTTAAAAAGTGCACTGCTTGAAACCCCTTACAAAGACGCGGGGAGGTGGAAACAAACAGAAACACTCAACAATTACGTTGTCGTCAGGATTTTGATGACCAAACTGTTTCTAGAAATTTTTTCAGATCTAATTTGCTTGGATTATACTAATAATCTGTTTATTTTTAGATATAAATGTTTGAAAATGATTAAATCCGAAAAGCTTAACAAGTTATGATTTGCCCTGATAAATCAAAGGCTGTTTCATTTGTTTTATGTTATGATTGTTGAGAATCGACTCAATCAAAAACCATGGTACAGTTAAAGTACAGGTTCTTCGTACTGCAATTTTTAACCAATCATACTGCTAGATAATTCCTTAGGCGCGAGGAAGTCTATACTATACACGAGTCTATAGAGTGTCTCATAAAAAACGCAACTAAAGTATTGAATGCAAGGCATATAACTTTTCTTGTTTTATTGCCAGCTTTTGCACATCATTATATGATTGTTTGATGAGTGTTGAGATGTAAAAGATAATTATAAAATAATTGTCCGTGATCAACGTTAAATATCATAAAAATAATTGAATCAAATTATTGCACGATTATTAAAGAAATTACCACACGACATTAATTTGTTTTTTCTATGCACGAGATATTTGCCTGATGAAAGATTTTTTTAATCAATGAAAAGACGTATTTAAATGAAACATAATGATTATCAAAATGATTCACTAAGATGACTTCAACACTGAAATATAAAAATTCATCTAATTATAATATTTTCGTTGCGTTTTTTTTAGACGCTCTGTATGCATTTTATGAATTCAACTGTTTGACTTAAATTTGATCATTTTCTTTTACCATTTTTATTTATTGATAGATACATTCCCGACAGAGTCTCTACTATCCAGTGGCGGATCTGGAGTGTCTTCAGTGTCTTCATGAAGACACTCATTTTTGATAAGAGAATATTTTCTTTCGGCAGGTTTTCATTATTTAAGACTAAGTTGGCCCTAAATATTGTTAAACTGGGTTCCAGATGAGGGC
>JAUKPT010006027.1:0-10074 GCA_032273505.1 Nanomia bijuga | reverse complement strand
GATTCGATGATTGCCAGGAGCTTCAACATATCGGCATCACTGTTTGTTGCAACCCGTGTTTCGTCCCATGAACCTGCTTGTAGTGACTCGACAGCAGCTATTGCTGTCACAAGAATATCACTATCAACCTCTGGAGGATGCGATTCTGAACATCGAATCCCCGCAAGGAAGTTGCGTTTGATGTTGACAGGTGGCTGGGTCTCAATTGAAGCGATGTCCTCTGCAAGGTGGAGACGTGGTGGTGTTGTGCTTCCTGACGGATAACGGGAGAGGGCATCTGCGGCTTTGTGTTTTGCTCCAGATACGTGCTGCATCGAGAACCTGTAACGAAGCGTTTTTTCTTTTAAGTTCCGGAGCCGTGCGTTTGGTAGGTCCAACGAACGGTCACCGAAGATTCGTAGCAGTGGCTTATGATCTACAGCTATGATGAGATCTGTGCAACCCATGACAAAGAATCTGGCCTTATCTAAGGAATAAGCCACGGCTAAAGCTTCACCTTCGATTGGAGCATACCTTGATTCGGCTGGATGGGTGAAACGGCTGCCAACTAGTGCAATTTTCCACCCTGTCGTGCAACAGTGCAGCATCTTTATTTTGCATTCGCAATGCTTTTGGAAGAGCCAAAAGCCAATGCCATCTTTTGACCAGTCTGTGGCAAGGCACGTGGTCCTATTCTTGTCAAATATTTGGACGCCTTCTTCAATCTCTGACACAATAACCTGTTTTGTTGTTTCAAACAGAGTGTCAAGTTCTGCTGTCCAGTGAAAGGGTGTTTTAGGTTGGAGTAGATGGCGAAATGGTGCAGTATGTTCAGCGATTGAAAAGGCATAAGACACTTGTTGAAGAAGCCCAAACCAAGATCGCATATCTGTCATGTTCCTGGGCGTTGGGAAGTCAAGGATAGCGTTCAGATACTGTCGGCATGGTCGAACACTTATAGGTGTAATTTCGAATCCAGCGAACTCGACTGTATCTTCCCCGAAGACAAATTTCTCTGGATTCAGAGTAATTCCATTACGACCACAAGTGTCGAGCCATTCAACAGCTTGGAAGAAGCTTTCTTCCAGGTCGCTTGCCCACATGCACGTGTCATCGATGCATTTCGTATGACTTGGTATGTCAGATACGATTTCATCGAATCGTCGTGTGAAGGCGTCCCCGGTGGCGATGTACCCTTGGGGGCCACGGAGGTACCTATATCTCCCCCAAGGTGTAATGAAGGTGGTGTAGTGGCGATCGTCAGGATGCAATGGGATGCTGTGATAGCCATTCCAGCAATCGAACACAGTCTTCTTTTTCTTGGGAGGAATGGAACGGGCTTGATGAAACGGGGATTGCGTATGGTGCGTCTCTCGTGTCGCATGAGCGTTGAGAGCTTGAAAATCCACCGTTCGTCTGGGTTTGCCATTTTTCCGTGTGCCAATGATCATTTGATGACACCACGTGACAGGCTCCCCGACTGGTACAACTTCCAAGCAACCGAGGCGGACGTCATTATCGAGTTGCGCTTTGACGCTGTCCTGGAGGTGAAGAGGGACCGGAATCGGTTTGTGATGCACTGTCGGTGATGCATCTGGCTTAATCATTAATCTCATGTACGGGCCTTCCATGACTGGTGATGGTGTGTGCTCGCATGTATTAAAGGTGCTTTCCGCATAGTAGTTCAGGAGATATGCCTGTAATCTTTCACGATTTTCATCGATTGCTGGATATGGAAGTGCTGTTGGTTTCGGAGGGGGTTCCTGTTTCCTTGGACAATCACAATCCTCAGCGGTCGCAATTCCTTTCGCCTCCTCCTGTGCTGTCAACAAGCAGCTACTATCGATGAACACTTGTTTCTCCCCGATAGTTGGAAAATTGTTGGAGATTATTCCCAAGTCGGTACATGCCTCCCGACTCAAGAACACTTTGTCAGAGTTATCGGTGACGTACACGAACTGTTTTGTCGATAAAATGTTTCCAGCAGGTGATTTGCCAGAGAATTTCACGATGACTGCGCCCAGTATATGAATACCGTTGTTGTTGGCGGCATGCATCTGCATTGAAACAGGGATCAAATCCTCTTTTGACAAACCAAATCGCGAGATTGTTTTGATTCCGGCCAAGCAGCTCTGACATCCTGTGTCAGCCATGACGGACATGGTGGATTTACTTAATCGCGTTTTTTCAGGGAGCTTGAATCCGAAAGCGGCGTAATCATTGGTATCAATTGATGCATTAAGTTGAATGAAGGGTTGGGCTTTAGAGTTTTGCCTCACCCACTGATCGTTCAATTCAACATACGTGTGATGGGCCAAGGTCATGCTATCACGCGTCGACGATGGGTGGGTGGTAACACCGCATAGTGACTCGAACACAGAGGATGCCTGTGCCCCTGGTGTCCTGCCAGCTCCGTTAGACCTCCTCTTCGTACGGCAGCTTCGTTCATTGTGGTGCAGTATGTTACAGAATGTACAGGTGGTGCCAAATGCAGGACAGAGGCTCTTACGGGTTTCTTGAAGTGCACGACTTCCATGTCCAATCTTGCCACAATAGTTGCATGGAGCATGTTTATCTGTATCATCTGATTGGGTGTTGGAAGAAGGAGTTTTATCCGAAGGTTTGTCACGCTTCTGTCGCTGATACTGACTTCGCGAGCTGCTCACATAAACGTTGGTTGCGAGTTTCGATGCAGAACGTTTCCCGGCTTCTTTTGCCTCGACAAACTGGAACACCTCCTCAAGTGACATGTTTTGATTTTTGTCTTGGAGGAGGTCCAGTTGTATTTCGTTGTCAGCGATGCCTCTAATGAGAGCTTCCCGAATCATGTCATCCATATAGGAGATCTCCTCATCACAACCCATTTTAGTGCAAGATTTTGTGTACTTGCATACATGGGCCTGGCCACGAAGACGAGCACCATAAGATCGTATCCTCTCGTCGTGGTTTTGTGTCATGTTAAACAATTCCAATCTTGCGACCATGGTGTTTTCTTCCCGTACAGCAAGGAGTTTAATTGCCTCCAACACGTATTGTTCAGTTTCATTCGCAAGGCTGCGACCAGCTGTGCGAGTTATGTCTTTGCGAAGCTCGTCTTCACAACACTCGAGAAGCTGCAGAACAGTATCTCTGCCCGTGATTCTTGTTGCAGCTTTGTATTCAGTCCACCGTGAATTGAAGTAGCTCCAATCCTCACTCGTACCTGCTGTTGCGATGACTGGACGTCGAACACGTTCTGTTTTTGCAGCGGTGTGTGCATGAGCAGTTTGTGTTGGAGAGTTATTGCTATGGGCGCCTGACGCGTGTATCGTGAGCATTGTGGCAGCCAAGTTGTCGGAGACATCTCCAGTGGCGTACGTGCAATCAGGGTACGGGCAGTTAACTGGCATCTTGTCGAGTACTTCAATTAGTGAACTTCATCGAAGGCTTCTTTTGGTCAAGACAGAACATCATAAATAGGAATGAGCCATTTCTTGAGACAACAATATTATTTAAATCAATGAATGATGTTTTGTCTAAATGAAATAATACAATAGTGAATGACCTAACCATGTAATGGGGGTTATTATCTAAAGATTAACCGATTCTACGGTCCCAAAAATGATAAAAAGACATCTATCTCATTTTTCTCAATAGCCGAAATGCTTGGCACAATTTTCAAGAGTTATCAAAATGCGAAATTTGGTATTTTTCAAAAATTAATTCTGGAGAATTGCGAAGATCAAATATAAAAAGTAATATATCGCTAGAAAGATGTAGCTTTTAGCTTTTACATGGTAAAAACCGCATAACCATACAATAAATACAGGCCAAGAACCAATATTATAAAATAATTCTCTTTTGAATTTTTTATCGGAAAATATCAGTTCAATCGATTCCATTGTTCCATTTTCCTATTGCGTTTATCAGCATTGAAACAATCAAGGAATTTTTCTTAAAAACAAAAATTCAATCCATAGGACCAAAGTGGAATCCATGTCACGGCTGCGCCAGACATCTTAAAGTACCATAGAATATGGTATTGTTGACTAAGTGTCTAAAGCTGACCGCTAAAAAAGTTATTCTGCAAATTACCAACTGTGCACAGTGTCTTGTCTGTACAAAACAGATGTTAGTTGTTTTTTATTTTCGATGCGTTTTATTTTGCAGAATAACTTTGTGGTCAACTTTAAGACGCTCAGTCAACAATACCACACAAAAACACAAAAACATATTAAATTCATATTGTGCATATCCACTGTCTTATTTGCTGATATATTTATTCTTTATTACATTTGTAACATATATATGACAAAAGTATATGACTAAAATGGCTATATAACAAAACCTGAAAAAACTAGAATAGGGGAAAACAATTAAGTAGACAATATTGTGTGAAAAACATAAAAATCATTAAATTCAAATTTGAGAAATGTGGTCTAAAATTCTGTAGATATACAGGTGAATGGACTACAAAATACAGTTGGACTACATAATACAAGTGGTTTTATTTCTAGTTCTTATGGCTTTAAACAGCTAGAATTTAGCAATAAGCACCATGGTTATTCCTCATATATTCTAGGATCTGAATACCGTCAATTCAGGAAATATTCAAGAAGAAGCAAATGTTTTTTCATGAAAAAATGGTTAGAAAAATAAAAGAAATCAAATTTATTGCCATATCATTAGGAAATAAGTTTGTAAAACCTGGGTTTTTTGAGAACCTCTATGCAACAACTTTCATTGTCAAGCATTTAATTATTATCAAATTACCTCATTATACGGAAAAAAGTAGTTATCTTAGTTAATTCATATAGCTCACAAATGTAAAAGCATGTTAAATATTCAATAATCATATCCCATTTTATCAGCTTAAATTTGTTCTGTGCAACACAATTCGATTGGGTTAGATTTAAAACACAACAACATTCAAAAAGATGTCTTTCTAAAATAATAACACAAAAATATAACTGTTTTATCAGAAGGAGTTATTACAATACTACTTGTCTCTCAAATAAAATGTCTTCATCAGAACCTTCACTTTCAGAGATGTAGAGATAATTGTTTAATAATAAGGTTTTATTTGCCTAAAGACAGAAGATAGAAAAGTTAGATATTCAAATAGAAATATACAACATTTATCCCTACAATAATAATTTTGCAACTAATGTCAAAAATCAAAGTATAGAAAAATTACTTTTCTACATGTGCATAACATAAATGTATCATAAGTTCTCTATACCACAAAATCTCTATATCTAGATGGAGGTTTACGAAACATTTGTGGTCTGTAAGTAGGCTGATCATTAGAAGACTGGTTGTAACCATTTGTTATTGGTTGCTCTAAAGTTTCTTCTATGGTTATACTAGAACGGTGGTTTTCATTAGGTAGCACAGTAGACGATTAAGTAGTCTGGTGATGTGGTTCATGTTGATGTTGAGTATCTGTATGATCATCTGTATGATCAATGTCTTACTGTGTCTGGATGCCAAGTAATTTCAAGCATACTAACTGTTGTTGTAGCACCAAATGGAAGTTTGACATGTGTGTATTCGGGATTGACATGGAGAAGCGTCGCAGGTATCACAGGTGGATCGTGTTTGCTGGTTTTTGTGTGATTTTTGAGGAGTATAGGGCCAGGCTTGATCCAAGATGGGATTTTCTTGACTTGCGTTGAAATGAGAACATCATTTCATGAGGAGTCACATTTGTAGCTGTGCAGGATCTCCACCAGTGTTCCATTCAAGTGCTCTACCTGTCCATTGCAACGAGGGTTGTAACGGCTGGTGTTCGTGGTTGCATTAGATTTAGAGAGTAGATAGGATTGTGTTTCCTTCGAAAGAAAATCCCTGGCTCTGTCAGAATGTACCATGTCTGGCATTCCAAACAATGAGAACAAGTGATAAAAACATTTGACAACAGTAGCACTTTCCATATTTGGACAGGGATATGCGAATGAAAATCGTGAGAATTTGTCTATAATTGTTAAGAGGTAACTGTTGCCATGATCAGATTTCGGATGTGGCCAACAAAGGTTGAAAAGGAACTGTCGCTTTGATTAGCGTACCAGATATTTTAGCAAATCGAGGTTTGAGAAGCATGCAAGACTTGCATGACTGTGTGACATTCCGTACTTGTTCTTGAGTGAAAAGTAGGTTTCTGGATCGAACAGAATGCCAGAGTCGATGACACAGGATGACACAACTGTTCATGTGATACATTCAAGTCTCTCGTGGGTGTGCAAACCGAAGTTACAACCCTTGAAAATGTATCAGGAGCAGCATTAAGAGACCCAGGCCGATAAGAGATCTTGAACTTAAATTCTGAGAGTTCGATTCGCCAACGTGCGATCTTCAAGATTTTGATTTTTGATTTCATTTTACTGCCAAACATGAAACTAATACTATTCTGGTCAGTGATGAGGTCAAATTCACGTCCAAGAAGATAATGACGCCATCCTCGTATTGCCTCCACAATCGCAGCAGTCTCCTTCTCGACAGCATGATGCTTTCGTTCATGTGGGCTCAGGGTCCGCAAAAAAATTGCAACAGGTCGACCTAGTTGGTTCAGAGTAGCTGCAATACAATGATCACTGGCATCAGTTTCAACAACGAACTTGACCTTTGGGTTAATTGTTTGTAATGCAGCATTCTTTAAATCAGCTTTGAGAGACTCAAAATTATCTACAACACTGGTTGGTAATGGAAAAGACGTGTTATTATTGAGTACATAAGTGGACTTAGCCTATCTTTATCCGGTGAAAATGAATTGTTATTGTTATACTTATCGTATAACCAGTTGTGGTGAGAGAAGTAATATTAGAAACAGTCTTATCATGGTTCAACGTTAGATTATACTTCTTTATAACGGAATGAAAAACTTCAACATTATGATCATGTTCTGATTGGGTTTTACTACCAATAATTATATTGTCAACATATGCAAGTGTGTCATTCATGAAGAACATATACATCACTTACTATTTGTTAATACTTAACCCTTTTTATTATAGATTACTTGCTTACTAATACAAGTTGGTTGGCTTTGCCATTCTACTTGAGAACCTATCATCTCTTGTGTGACTTATTTATGGCGCTGCGAGTAGGATGGGGATACCAAGGGGATGGGGTATGGGGATACCATTAACCACTTGTACAATACTTGTGACGACCCAGTTCGCAATACCATCACGAACGCTCACCCAGACTTCTTTAATAAAACAGAGGCCCAAGCATTGGAGACCCTTAAGAACATTGTTACTCGTAAAGTGAACCCTGCTGTCCACCGCAAATCGTTCACTTCCATCACCCAACACGACGCAGAAACCATTCAAGCATTTGTCGTTCGATTATGGTCTGCAGCCGTGGAATGATCCTACCAGTGCTCAAGTTGTGAGGTTGATCTCTCATACTCTCACATAAAGGACCAGTTCATCACTGGTCTCAACAACAGTACTCTTCAAATGGAAATATTGGCTAAGGCCAACCAACTCGCCACATTGAACCTTGTCGTCTCACATGCAGAGGCTTTCGAAACAGCAATTCGTGATGCCAACAAACTGACTGGTGATAATGATCCAAGGAACGTATACGGTGTACGTGATTGCCGTACACATGAAGAACAACATCAACGTACCAACAGAGCCACCAGTTACAACGAGACACCAAAATGATGTAGATCATCATACAGACAGTACCATAAAACCCTCCTGCAATGGTTGTGGTAGTAACGAACACGGGTTACCAGGAATGAACAATCGAAGTACCGTTTGCCTAGCGTGGGGGAAAGAATGCTCCAGTTGTGGTAAACCAAACCATTTCGGTGCGGTTTGCAAATCCTGAATGGACACTGCCAGATGCTTCTCCCTAGTTTCTCTCATTCAGTCTACAGCAGACAACGAAGATGACTCAGTGTATGACGTCGATTCTGATCCTAGTAACGACACGATCCCTGCTGAAATCAGGTTGGGCCATATCAACGCACGTTATCGCCCAACAAATAAAATGGACATCTTTCCAGGCAGTGGCGCCGGCATTTGTCTTGCTGGACCGGCCCATCTCGAAACAATGGGACACACAGCGGCCAAGCTGATCCCATCAAACAAAAGAATAAAAGTCGTTGGCGGTGCAACCCTTCCATGCCTTGGATGGATCACAGCTGATTTCACCATCGATGGGCTCTCCACCACCAGACAACGACTATACATTGCAGAAGGTGTGCAACAAATCTTCTTCTGTAAAACAGCTTGTATAGCCACCAACATTTTATCCCCTTGAGCTTGGTATCCCCATCTGATGCCTCGTGAAATACAGCACACCGAAAACACAATTCCACCTGAGGGAATACACATAAACCACATCAGAGATCAGGATCAGCAGTCTACCAATGATGGTAACAGGCAATCACCCCCACCACATCCTACTGAAATGCCATACCCACCTACTGAAGAAAATATTAAAGCACTCAAACAGTACTTATTGGACAAATTCAAAGACTCTGCTTTTGATACCAGTGCTTTGTTCCCGGTCCTCTACTCCAAACCTGGACACATCTTTCTAAAACCAGATGCAATCCTCCATGCCTCTCACACCTTCATCCCAATCCCACACCACTGGAAGAAAATAGTGAAAGCTCTTCTGGACGACAATGAGAAACGTGGTATTATTACGAAGGTGCCTATTGGCACACCCATCACACGATGCAAAATTTCAATTCTGCCAGGATGAAGTTGATTTTGCTGGGCTTCGAGTAACAGACGATGGGACCCAACCTTCTAAAACCATTCTCAAATCCATCGCCGATTTTCCGGTTCCACAGAACTTGGAAAGAGCCCGTGCTTGGTTCGGACTCATTAACCAAGTTGCATGGGCCTACTCTATCAGCCCGATAATGGCACCATTCAGGGAACTCATAAAACCCAACAACAACTTTTTCTGGACACCAGAACTCAATGATCTCTTCGACAAGTCTAAACAGGAAATCCTTGCTAAGGTGAAAGACGGCGTCCGATCATTTGAACCACAGACACACCTGCCTACAGACCGATTGGTGCAAACACGGTATCAGATATCTCCTGCTACAAAAAAAATTGTTCTTGTTCTGAGGACAACTTAGCCACATGTTGCCCGGAAGGGTGGAAACTGATCTACGGTGGTTCACGATTCACCACACAGCGAAAGTAGATACAGCCCCAACGAGGGGGAAGCTTTGGGGGTTTTAAGGGCCCTCCACCACTCACAGATGTTTACCCTTGGATGTAACAACCTAGTTGTCTCAGTCGACCATAAACCTCTCTTGGGCATACTCAACAACTCCTGTGAGCTCCGTAACATCGTCAACCCACGACTCCAACGCATCAAGGAATCCACCTTAGGATGGACATTCAACATCGTCCTCAAAATGGCATCGTAGACCAGATGCTTTATCACGAAACCCTCTAGAACAGACAAATTACTTCTCTGCCTGCAACTTTTTCTTAGATACCATCATATCAGATCCAATGGACTCAGATCACTGGTCCTTCGAATCAGTTGAAGAACATGTCCAAGCCGTCACCATATCTAACTTCCAGTCTCACATCTCACCGAACATGAACTGCATTGTCACCCTTGACGACATCCGAGAAGCAGGCCGAAATGACCCACATTACACGTTGTTACTGAAACAAATCAAATCAGGTTTCCCCTCCTCCCGATCTGTAACTGACCCACACCTCTGCGAGTTCTGGGAAGTCCGTAACCGTCTCTTTATGCTAGATGATGTCGCCTTCATGGATGCTCGTACCATCATCCCATCGAGACTTAGAAAACTAACTTTAGAACGTCTACACGCCACCCATCAGGGAGTATGTGGCATGAAACGTCGTGCCAATATTAGTATATACTGGCCTGGCTTGAGCTCTGCTATCACGAATCGGAGAAGGGATTGCATGGGATGCGAAGAACACGCTCCGTCACAACCAGCAGAACCCATTATTCACTCAGAAAGCCCCCTGTGGCCGTTTCAAAAAATATGCATGGACTATTTTTCTTTGGAATCATACTCCTACCTCGTTACAGTAGACCGTTTCAGCGGATGGCCTTGTGTCTACCACATGAAAAATGGAGATGCAACAA
>JAUKPT010006026.1:0-10075 GCA_032273505.1 Nanomia bijuga | reverse complement strand
TTGGTCCAAAAATTTGGCAAATAATTCCAAATAGCATAAAAAATCTGAAAACCCTTAACCTGTTCAAAAACAAAATTTGTGAATGGAAACCAGAAAACTGCCCATGCAGACTCTGTGTAAGTCATTTATTTCTGGTGTCGACTTCATTTAGATATGGTGGGATTGAATTTGTTTTTATAATCTTATTTTACGTTTTTATTAAAATATATTATAGATTTTAAACTTGATTTTAGCACTTTGTAATAAATGTTTTTTAACTTTTCTTTCAGTTATATAGTTGGTTTTAATAAGCATATTCTTAAGCTCTTCCTACGAACTCAGGCCAATAAATAGGAAAATAAAAATCTTGAAAAATAAATGCTATAATGCCCTCAAAACCATGTGTTAACTGGTACGAAAAATTTGGATCTTCTTTTTCTAGACTAATTGTACATATCTCCTTTAAATTGGTTGTATTTGAGGTTTGATGTTTAAATCCAAAGGAATAATTAAGAATTGTGCTAGATGATCATAAATAGGTTATGTTAATTTTTCCTAATCGACCCTGTGAAAAAAATTTCAAATTTGAAAAAATATTATCAATCAGTGTGTTTTTGAGTGTGAAGTTATTCGCGTAGGGAGCACTATATGCGGAACAAACATGTTTGATGTTATCATATCAAAAAAGTCAGAAGTGTTCTCATTAGTATCGGTTTGCATGAGGTCAACATTGAAATCACCCATCAGAATAATTTGTTTTTAATCATTTAAGTTATTCATTGTAGTTTTAAGATAATTTTCATTTAAGTCCTTGAGATGCATGGAAGGGTGTCTATAGATTCAGTTGATAACAATATTTTTCTCATTTGGTATGACTATTTCAACAAAGAAAGACTCACGCTCAGAGATCTTATAAAGGTTATAAAGATCTTTTGTAGGTTTGCAGTTATATTTTTCTGTAACATTAAGTAACACACCACCTATGTTTACTGCTGATGGAACTGGGAAACTTTTATACCCTTACAGATCAAAATAAAACTTGGTGTATGGTTTTCATGAAACTTTGTTTCTGAGATTCCAATCAATTTCAAGTTCTTCTATGTGAGCTTCAAAAGAGCCTATATTAAGATTGAAAGAAGAAACTAATGTAAGCCCTTCTCCAAAGTGCCAAAATTAACTGTCAATGTATTTTGCAATCAATGAGGAGATACATCATGATCATCAGCGAATAAATCATCCAATAAGTTGGTTTTTAAAAAAAGCATTAATGTCATCAGATGCATTGTCAAATTTAACATCATAGTTAGTCAAAAGATGGAAGATTCTCTTCGTTATATTAGAGACAGATGTTCAGTTTAGCATAGGAATGATAGTTGAGATTTGCACATTTGATATTTAACAACAATTTGATATGTAACAGCAACAACATCAGGGATATTTTGGAACATTCCTTTTAGTTAGGTTGAGAGAGAATGGTAAAGGGTTTTTTGGCATTTTGCGACTTTTTTACTACACTGATCTGCTCTTTAATAACCTGAAGAGCACTGGCTAAAGACAATGAATAAAAAGTTAATATGTACACTAGTATTGGTATTTTTACCACTGGAAATTATAACACTGATCAGTTTCGACAAATTTAGTATGTCAATTCAACCCTTTCTGTTTAATTAATACCGTTTAATATATCAGTCAAACTTAACTTCAAATAAGATATTGTATAACGTTTCAAAATACGCCAGTGTCTGCATTTTCAAAATGGACCCTGGTTTGGACGTCCAAACTAAAGCATAATGTAAAAACAAAGGCAATTTTCTCATTATAACATGTCAAAAGTCCCATAAAATTCGGCAATATGAAAGAATGATTTTTGGTAAATAGGTGGCTTGACATTATCTTTGATAACTATAGCTTAGTCTACAAGAGGTGCCTTTCAGAGACCGCATTTTGATGCCTGGTAGGCCTTTTGGTGGCAATCAATTTAAATTTGCTAAAAGCAAATCTATTTTTGAGTTAATAATTTCTTTTGTACTTATCTTAAGGCTTGAAATCGTTAATTGTCATCTCGTGTAGTATCTTTTAAAATATTATTATTGTTGTATATTTTGTTGCTATTATATTTTGTGCTTGTAATTTGCACGTGTGCTAGTTTTATTTGTGATGTATTTTTTTAACCAGAGAGATAAATATTTCTATTCTTATATTAAAGACACCAAGACACCAAGACACCAAGCAAGGCAATAACTTATCACTTTACCAAATTAGCGCGTCCGGAGGGATCATGAAGACAATTTGGCTGTCAAGATTTGATTGCTAGCAGACACCTGCCAGAGACCTGTGTAACACAGTGTAGATGCTGCCTAGAGGGTTGATTAGAGCAATTTAGCTGCAAGCTAGCTTAACCCCATGGAGAGGCCATCCAGGGGTATACTGGAGAGGACAGGTTCATAAAAAAGGCAAGTTTTTAGGTGCCCTGTGACATTTGGTACAATAATAGGGAATTTTGATACACTGAGACTCAATTTTGGTGCCCTTTTGGCACTTTTGGTCAAATTCAATAACCCTAAGATTTTTCGAGAGCCATGCATGGTGTGGGGCAAGTTGGGCCCATTTTGGGGACTAGGCAATTCTTCGTTCTACTTGAAAAATTGTTTAGCACCTTTTCTCTCTAAAACAGTTATCTGCTTCATGATGCACCCCAACAAGTTTCATCAGTTAAATAAGTTATTTCTTTGTTTCTAAATCCTTCTACGTAACTTCCTTCTCAATAATTTCATTCTGTATTAATGCTGTCTTCAAAAGGTTAGTAATTGTTTCCGTGTGAGCCATATTGAGTCCACTTCGACCAGATAATTCATCAATGGGTTTCTATTTCTTCTTCTTATCTCCTTAAAGCACTTTAACATTCATTCCTCTGTCAGTTTGACATATATATATATATATATATAACATTTATTGAAGATTTCTTATCAACACTAACAACTTCAAATCACTACTTCATCATTAAAATTGCGAATGTACAAAAAATGTACAAAAATCTGAATCCTTCTTCTACTGCTCATACAGAAAGATCCGGTTCTTAGATTGAAAATAACATAAAACATTACATTTGATTACAAATCTAAACTGAAACTTTTCAATCCTTTCAATTCACTGAAACTGAATTTATTGGAAAAAGTTGGACTCAAAGCAATCTAAAGCATACAAAGATATAACAACAAAATGATAAGCCAAAAAATATCAAAAAGAATGGATATTAGAATGAAATAGAGAGTACATTCTTTTATTTTTGCCATCATGATTACCAAAAATCATTCATGGCATCATTGGGGGTCTTAGGCCCCCCTTAAAATTTAGGGCCCCCCATTAATTTTAGGTCCCCCTAATCAATTTTTACAAAGGTCACCCCTTAAAGAGATGAGGAAAACACAGAAATCAATTATGGAAGAAATCAAGGAATAGCAGTTAGTACTATTTTAAGGTAAAATGACCCTGACATAACAAACATTTATTGGGAAAATATCTAAGGCCCCCCTTAAAATTTAGGTCCACCTTAAATTTAGGTCCCCCTAAAATTAAAAAAATTCTTAAGTGACCCCCAAAATTTTAGGCCTGAAATTTTTAGGTGACCCCTTAAAATAGGGGGGCTGACACCATGTCATATCATTAATGAGAGAAAGGTGTGCAAACGTAGCTTGACTATTGCTGTGGACAGTATTTTTAATGAACATTTTGAAATGCATATATGAAAAGGAATTGTGGAAAATATGGTCAGTATTTGAAAAAAGTAGAAATTTTCAAATTTTTTATCAATTTTGAGACTGTTTTAACCAACCTTTCACTTTGTTTTAGAGTTATAGATCGAAAAAAGGACAATCCATGGCCCTTTCAAGAATTAAATAAGACGCACCCTTATAACATAGTAGTTTTCTTCACTATATATTTTATTGAAGTAGACAAAGCTTTAAAAAAGATTTTGAGGGGTGTTGCTAAAGAAAAAAACAGCCCATGAGAACCATTTTTTTGTTGCTTTTTTAACCATCTAGGCCTTATAACACTTGAAATGATTTTTACATAATTCACCATGCATGGGTGGGGAAACTTTTGAAAATTAGACCTCTAAAATGTTTAAAATGCACTTACATTGAACCCCAAATCAAGAATGAATTTACATATACAAGCAGAAAAATCATTGATCATATTTTTCATGACCCTTTATTTGACTTTTTCCATTTTTTCATTTTTTCCTGACTTTTTCCAACTTTTAAAAATGATTAACTGTCAGAACCCTGGGCAAGTCTGCTGTTCATTTATTCATACATCTATATCACATTTAAAAATCAAATACTCTTTTGTGACAGTCATTCTACTGTAATATTAAGCAAACCTAGAATAAATTATAACAAAAGTGATTTAAACTTTTTTGAGACTACTATGTTTATTCACCAAAAATGTCCCCACAAAAATTCAAGGTAGGTAAAACCTAGTATAAAAAGGGAACCCCAAGAATATATTGCATTATCAAATTGTTTAGATTTAAAAATGAATTAGATACTTGGATTGAGCATGAAAAGTAGATCAAGGTATGGTTTGCTATGGTTAATCTTTACAGTAAATTCTACATTTATTTTCAACAAGTACCTTGATAATTGCATCTTCTGTTTCCTTTTCCTTGCGTTGTTGTTGTAGTTTACGCATAAATCTTCTTTCTTCGATTCTATCTTCACTAGACATATTTGCATGTAATTTTTTTTCCTAAACAAAAATAAAGAAGTGAAAGATGAAGAAAATTTCCAATTTCTTTAGGTTTAATGATGGGGATTACCCTTTCCTTCTCTAAAATCATTAAAATTATGCATTTTAGCTGCTTGATAAAAGTAGGATGTTTTATGATTGAGGGTTACTTAACCAGGTTTGTAATGAAATGCATGATATTACTCTATGATAATACCCCTGAAAAAGAGAAACATACCTATCAACATAAGAAACAAGTACCTAAACATATGGAGAGAAGAGAAAGAACGATACCGTTTCGAGATGTAATGTGAAGAACAAAAGTGAATGATAAGATAAGATTAGATAAGATAATGTATTTCTCTGGAAAAAAACGTAGATTAAAAATAAAACTTCAAAATAAAATAGAATTCGTAAAAGAAATATAAAATATACTAAATAGTTGAACTACATATTTGATTAGAACGGCATAAGTATAGTCATGAGGAAAACGGTATTAAGAGTCATTAAAAACAAAGAATTCCATTATCGTGTGTGGTGGCCAGTACCCACTTTCCAGAGAGGACAAATCGCGAGTCAAGAAGTCTCATATATGATTTGCCCCAAAAAAAATGGATACTGGCAAAACACTGCCCCCGATTTTATTCCGATTTTATTTGCATGATAAAAATTTCATTTTATTCTGTATCAAGCTATAGCTTTATAATACCTGTTTTTAGGTAGTATTATTTACTAAATTTTTAAAAATATACAAAAAATCAGAGAAAAAATGTAAATTTAGTATCAAAACACAAAATAGCAACCACAATGGTTGAAGAAAAAATGGAAACCACAAAAACAACCCTGACCAGACAAGTACAAAGGAAGGAGTTGTAGTAGCTGATCAAGTACTAGATAAAGAACCGAGAATATATGTAGAAGTAGAAGTTGAAGAACAGGAATCATTAGTAATAAAGTTAGCACCTCAATATGCATTCTTAAACTCAATAGATGTTGAGAAATGCCAGATAGATTGTGAAATGGCACTGAACAAACTACAATGGATAAGGATGGCAGATAAGATGATAGATGACAAGCCAATGCAGATAGTACTGACATTCACGAGGTTACCTATAATAATGAAAGCAATCGTGAATATTCTGGCCAAAATTTATTTATGCCCCAGCCACCAAAATTCCACACTCATATTTTTGCCCTGTTTTTTGCAGTGTTTCGCGGCATTTTTTCTGAATGATAATATCACAATGCATGATTTTAAGATAAAATTGGTAAAAATGTGAAAAAAGGACTCTTTCAGGTAAAATAAAGGTGTAAATCACACAAATTATTTGTTTAATCTACTTAAAAAGACCAAAAAGGCTAGAAAAATGCTAAAATTTGCTAAAAATTATGCTTATTTATGCCGTTTTTTAGGTTTTGGAAAAATAGCTTATAGGATATGAAGAGCAATGACTAGCAATGGAAACCATATCCCTCCATTTTATTCAGAAAGGAAAGATCATAAGAATGTAGAAACAGGCGAAGAAAGGACCGAAAACCAGACCAATCTGTGGAGCTAATGATTGCCACACAAAAAGACTAGCACACATACTAGGTGAGAGCGACAGACTGTGACAGCACTGAGAATCTACTTGCAGAAATAGAGAATGTAGATTAAACAGAAATTAATCCAGACTGGGTCATTGAAAGCCTTGATGTAGAAGCACAATACCCCTCACTAGATATCGATGAATGTGCAAGAGTGGTAGTGGATACATTATTGAAAAGTGACGTACAAGTAGAGAATCCTCAATGGAAAGATATTGCACTAAATATACGCTTTAATGCAACAAACGAACAGATCAAGAGATACAAAGTTAAATCATTCCTACCCAAAAGGAAGAACACGCAGAAGACCACCAACATTTGTAGGAATTGGAAGCTGTTACAAGAAACACACATTCACACATTCACACATTCACACATTCACATTCGAATTCACATTCACAAATTTTATCATTATTAATCCATTATCTCCTTATACAACCCAATTATTATTTTTATCTTAAAAAAAATGTTAAAGATTAGCAACAATAAAAACATACTTCCAGTTAGAATACCCCCGGCATTTTTGTATCAGGGAACAATACTTACATAGGACTTAGTATTTTCATATTTTCAAACCTTTTTAGAACAGATCTGGTAATATGGGGCTTAAGTGCATGTTTAAGATTGTGTCATAACTTTCAACGCCTGTAACACAGATGAAAACGGACCAATTTTCGCACAATGGTCATCCCAATAAAAACGACGATTGGGTATGATGAGGTTGCGGAGTGGTTCCATGATAGGACTGATGGAATATGCCCATGTGATCTGATTCACCAGCCCGAATTAGGATCTGGCTCCTGTTATGTTGGTTGGTACTTAAACAGTTAATTTCAAGTGGTGTGGTACTGGTATGGGCATATATCTGGCGTATGGCATGCTATCTGGCTTTAGGTGGATATGTGCCTGTGGGGATGTCATGGCAGGAAAAGGAGCTGTGCCGTTGAATGCACTTGTAGCGACCCCCTTAAGCAGTTACGATTCTAGTTTTGAAATGTTTTCGACAGTTGGTATGTATGGCAGAGTCGATGGTTTTTCAGGCGGTGACATATGTGGTGCAGCCAGCGGAGTTGTATAGTTGTTCTTGTCATTGCCATTATTATCACCAACGTTCTCCGGCTTATCAAGAACATGTGACTTCAATGAGCATACGTTATTGTTGTTTTTCATTGGATGTTGGAACAATGATAGCAGAATATTGACAGAAATGCAGCCTTGTTCATTGAAGTATATACGGTCCACCTTGTCACAGAAGTTGTTTGGCGAGGTTGCCGTCGATGTCAAATCAGATGTTTATCCATCCTTGATCAATGTTGATCTTCCAACAGCTGTGACACTATAGTAGCACGGATTTAACTGCGATGGGAGTAGACTAAGTTTCGACAAGTAATAAGTTCCGGCAAAACAAATAATACCTCCACTATCTGGGAGGATGTTCAATGTGACACTAGAATCGTTGTTGGTAGCGTCATAGCTGACATGTGCAATTAAGAAGCTGTTGGTGTACGCAGGTAGAGGATAAACACTGGCAAAGTGATTTGGCTTGTTGCACATGTTAAAAGTTATGCCCCACGATGGACATTTTGTGGATCCAGGGGATCCATGTGTGGTGCTTCTACAACCAGAACATGCCTGTACAGGTAGTCCACTTGTTGTTGTTTTGCCTCGGTTGCAGTATTAGGGGGCTTTGTCTGTTGCTTTGTTTGCGATAATCAGAAATGTGTGCCACGTGGCTAGCAGTAGTGAAGATTAGATTGATCACAAAGGGCAGCCTCAAATGCTTCTGCATGGTGAACAATGTCTTCAAGTGTCTTTAGATGATTGGCCTTTGCGATAATGTTTGTTTGTAGGCCTTCATTGTTTAGACCGCTGGTCCTTTATGCTGACATGATATAGATCGGTTTTGCATGAGGGGCATTCAAACTCACAATCATAGTCTAGTTGTATTATTCTCAGAAAAGTTCATTCTGTGCACTGCTGGGTTAATACATTTGGTAACAATTTGTTATCAAAAGTTCGCTTTCAAAGAGGTTAAGACAATTGGGATTGGTATTGATTAGGCTGTCCTGTACCTCTTCCTCAAATGTACTGTACGAATGTGTGGCGATGTGAGTTTCAGGTAGTCCAGTTATTCTCATGTTGCATACACTTAAGATGACGTCACAGGGATTTCCAGCATCCCTAAAATATTGTGTCCACCTAGGAAGATCTCTAGATTGCAGTCATGCAGAGACAACTTGAGATTGAAATGAAGGACTAAGGCCAATCATCAAAATATTTATGAAATGATGGGACCAAGAATTATTACAGAAATTGGAAGATGTAGGTATAAGAAAGAAAATGTACGAAAGATATGTGGATGATATTAACCTGTGTATTACAGAGACTTCACTAGGAGCAAGATATGTAAGAGGACAACTAGAATACACAGAAGAGTCAATTGAGGAAGATTGAGAGATACCAGCTGATCAACAAACTTTTGAAATAGTATAACAGATTGTCAATAGTATTCATTCAAATATAGAACTAGAAGTAGATGTATCATCGAGCTATGAGGATGGCAAACTTCCCATGTTAGACCTTGAAGTATGGATTGGAAGGGTACGGACTGAAAATGGTGAAGATCAACTGAAGATGATACATAAACATTACGTTAAACCTATGGCTAATAAGTATATGATCCAAAAAGAAGCTGCTAGATCAATGAAGAACAAAAGAACTATACTAACTCAAATGTGCTTGAGAGTATTACTGAATAACAGTGTGTTTTTGGAAGCTGAAGAAAAGAAAGAAACATAAAGTTTTAAGGAACCTGAAAATAAAAATAGTGGGAAGGCCGGGATTTAAAGTCAAAATTTGACATAATTCGACAAAAATTGACAATTTTCATCAAGATAATACAACATTATTCAGCACAATTGCGACCTGTCAAATTTTGTCGAAGATGCAGAATAATGTCACGGTCTACTCTGGGGGAGGGGGGCTATTATGGTTGCCCATTTAATCAACACTCATTGAATGTAATCAAATGGTCATTGAGATGTATGGACAATTGTTCATCCTAATGTGATTTTTTTTTAATCATACACGTTTAGTTCATGAAAAATCAACATGGTATTGACAATAAGTATCTCCAAACAACTATCAAGACCATGTTAATTTATTTCATTTAACACTTGCCAGGACGTGAACCGAACCTAGTGTATGGAGGCAAGCAGGCAGTTCTTAATACCTTTTTTTAAGCTTGTGATGACATATTTAGACGGTTCTTTAAACCTTCATATTGACTAAACAGTTGGGATCATTCAAAATCAAGTTTTAGGTGTGGCAATACTGTAATAGTCCATGGCAGTTTTTTATACCTTTATATGGACTTAACATGTTTATACCCCTAAAACTTGATTTTGAATGATCCCAACTGTTAACAGTTGGGATCATTCAAAGTCAAATTTTAGGGGTGTCAATCCTGTTATAGTCCATGACGGTAGTAGGGTAAAAAAGGGGATTAAGACCTGGTCCTTTTTAGTGTCTAAATGGTCCTAGCATCCCCATTATTTCGGTAGTAAGGGGATTTAGACCTGGTCCTTTTTTTTGTCTAAATGGTCCTAGCATGGTCCTAAAAAACGGTCCTTCATAATTTTCCTGAGGGGAAGTACCCATGGTCATAAAAAAAAACGTATTTTGGTAGTAAGGGGATGTAGGCATGGTCCTTTTTTCCTGAGGGGAAGTACGCCTGATCCTAAAAAACGGTCCTTCATAATTTTCCTGAGGAGAAGTA
>JAUKPT010006025.1:0-10076 GCA_032273505.1 Nanomia bijuga | reverse complement strand
CCTTTTTGATATAATACAAAAATGCCTCTTATCAGCTATCAATATTACCAAAAACATACAATTTATGTGTAAAACAACGGTAACAAAAAGGAAAAATAGCGAAATAAGTCAATAAAGATAATTTAGATATTTTATTGAAAATTATTAGTCATAAATTGGATTTGAGAACGTATCCACACTACATTGTTTTAACACATTTGTCAAACACACCATTCTTTTCAAATTTAGAAAAATATCTTTTTAGTTGTCCTTCTTCAATTTCTTTTTTTCCTTTAATCTCTATTTTCTTTATGATCATTTTCAGCAGCTTCTCATGATTCTAAATACTTTGATCCTTCCATACTTTTATTCAATCTACTGTAAAAAAGCCTGGCACTTCATCAGGCGTAATTGGTTAAGTTTTTCTTCAACTTTTCTTCATACAACTTACATTTTCTTTTATAGTACTCTATTGTTCCTTTCCTACATTCTGGGGATTCTAAATTTATAGCTATCATTGTTTGTTAGGATTTAGGAGCCTCATAGTCATTTTGGATGAATGCATCAGCAGCATTTAATTTGTCTTGCTGCATTCAATGTACAGATAAACCTTTGGAGGATATCAGCCAATATTTCCACGAAACTAGATTGATATGATTGTCTTTTATTTATCGACCGCACTTATTAGAACAACTTAAGTGGAGGAAGAATTGATCTGGTCTAAAGGTTGAGTTACAGATGGTGTATCAGGTGGTGAAACATGACAATTTTTTCTCACTATTATATCTCAAAACATTTATATTAAACCTTAATAAGTGCCATTAGTGAGCATTGTATTTAAGAGGCCACGTCAGTATCACTTTTTAAATCACTTGCCAATGCACCAAGAATAACCCTCATGTGCGCCAGTATGCTGGAGAAATAGGTACCTTGCACCATAAATATAGGTGAAAGGCAGCTTGTAATCCACCTTGGAAGAAATATCTCCCTTTTTTTAGACACCCTGAATCATATAAAAAAGGGGAAAATCAACGTACCAGTCCAACATCATTAGTGAGAAACTTCTTGCAATACCTTCCATGGGTGACAGTGACATTCTCGATGATTTTTGCAGCCATATGACGAATGACGTAATCATCTTCCTGCTGTAGACATCTCGAGATGATGGTGAAGACGGCACCTAAGGAAAGAAATTATATGATGAGATACAGACAGGATTGTGGGTTGAGACCTTTTCCCCTGAAAATCTAAACGAGCGCAGGGAGGAGACGAGCGTAGCGAGTTATAAAGCAGCTGTGGGATTGGGGGCGCTGTAAGCCCCCCCCCAAATGGAGAAATTTCAAAATTTAAGCACCTCCAAATGATCAAAAATAGCAGTAATAGCAGAAATGTCTGGAGATAGTGGAAAAGTGCAAGGCTTAACGCTTAAAAATATGGAAAATACAACAAGGAAGAAAAAACCTATTAGTATCACAGGCCAAAGTTAAAAATGTGCAAACCATGAATATCATCATGCAACAGGGGTTTGCATTGGAACCTTTTGAAACCACTGGAGTTCTTTTATGTACCGTTAAATTAATGCAATTCTAATTTTTTGATAAATAAATCAAGTTCCTTAAATATTTAGCACAGAAAAACAAAAAAAATATGCATAATTGCACTCTTTAGTATATTCTCCTGGACATCAAGAGCATGCTTACATGGTAATTTGGCACATCCTTATTATAATATTTCAGAAGTTAATCCAATATAGATGTTATAACATTGTTAAATTCGAAATTATAATGCTACAAACTTTTATCAAGCAAAATTCGAGTGAATATGATATTTTGGAATTTCAATTAGACCGGAAAACGTTCGATGCATAATGATTTGACAATCGGTGTAGAAGAAGGACACAATCATTTAGCCAGAGAAAAATTGAGTAGAAAATATGAACATGTTGTCAGTTTTTATCTGAGTTGTTACTTTTTGGGGTAAGATGAAAATCAAGGAACGCATGTATGAAAAAGAAATGAATTGCGGAAATATGTTATAAAAAAACAATAACTTCTCTGGGAAAGTCAAAAACTAAATCACTAAATAATGAAACAACTAATAAATTCCATCTGGAAGCGAATCAAAAAAAGCATAGCAATACCTGATGGTTCCCACAAATTGATCTCCATACCCTCGTTCTCCTCCTGGGTGGCTGCGAAGAACAAGAACTCTCCGATCACCGGGAGGAGAGCGTGTTTGAGTTGCGTGTTGCGGAAGTTGGATTTGATCTGATCTGTGATGATAGTGAACAGTTCTCCCATGTTGAACGAGATCGGGATATATGTCGTGTTGCTCGCGATGATTCCAATGACTCGACCTAAAGACAATTCAATCACTCGTCACCCTAATAGACGGGGGGAATTCGAAAAAAGCGGGGGGGGGGGGGATTTCCTAATTTGCAGTAAGCAGGGGGTCGGAATAAGGGGGGGGGGGAGGAAAATGTCCTAACTTGCAATAAATTCTAACGAATTTTTGTTAAACATAATGGTTAAAGATATTGAAACTGTTTTTTTCTTTAGATTTGACACTTCGAATAAAGAAATTAGAAAATAAATGCTCTATTTATATATTAGTAAATAATGAAATCATCAAAATTTAATTAGTGGGGGGTCTTAATAAGAGCGGGACGGGGGCGGGTTTCTTTTCTTAAAAAAATAGCGGGGGAACGCTTATTAGCAGTAATGTTAACAATACTGTACAAAGCAAGGAGAGGGGTACTAAGTCAGTGGAAGACATAGGGTTTTGTCAAGACTTCTGAATTCTTCTCTTACTCTTCTACCCAAAAGTAGTATTCAGAATATAGTATATGACGTAAAAGTTTGGTAAAAAATTCTGCTGTACCCGCCTGAAGCCACCTAAACTCCCCCTACAACACATAATATACTTTGCTCAAAAGCAACCTGGGGATTTAAGTCTTGTTAAAAGACAGGGACGAAAATCAATCTAACACAAAAACAGAAAATCAAAATATCTGTGATCCAATTCCACCATTTTCGTCATTTTTTTTAATATCGGAAAAGAGAAATGAGATGACAATATTCATGTAATTAGGAGAAGGAAAAAATAAGGATTTTTGGCCAAAATATTTACTCTTGCATATCTTAGCACACATTGATACATCATGGAACTTTTTTTGTACTCCAAAAATTTTATAAAAAAAAGAGAAAAATAACACGACTAACCTAATCGAATTTTCAAGTCAAGTTGCACCGACACTTTAAACTCGCTGATAAGATGCTTCATATGATTCTGACTCAAAATAATATTCGAAACCTCTTCGTGTTTACATATGGTACTTAAGTACGCTAATATGTGCATCTTCTGGCGCGTACCGATCTTATCCTGACTACTTTTACGCACTTGGCTGTACGTATTAAACGCAGTTGCAATATGAGTCTTAATTTCTTCTTTACTGCTCTTCCGCAACTTCTCCATATTGAGCGCATGAAAACCGATTAAGTTCGTATCCCACTTCAGAGTGAGCAACTTTACGAGTTTCGGATTTTCAGCAATCGGATTCACTTGTAGATCGCTGGAATGATACAAATGATCAATGACATTGAGATTCAGAGCTTCGAAATCTAAAAGCAATTCTGAAAGTCCACCTCCTTTCTCAGAAGGCATTGCCGTTGTCGTACCATTCGAAATATTATTTCCAGTTTTGTGGTTACAAACAGGACTCTTTGATTCTCTTGTTTTGGAATAATTCGATCGCTCTTCACCATCAGAATGATCCGTTCCATTCTCGTTGACGTCAGAGAGGTCCATCAGGACTAACCCTCGTTCTAACTTATAGGTGCCTTGCCAGGCTTCTTTAGCATTTTCAGCCGGTGCTGGTGGTTTTAATGATGCAACTGAAGCTACAGATGGCCTCTCCTCTAGCACATCAAGAGAAGATGTATTCAGTGCTCTACTTGTATTTCTCTGAGGCACTGTTTCTGGTCTGTCAATTTTCAGACTATTACCATTCATTAACGAATCGTCCATTATCGCAGAATATTGTTCGATAGTTTCAATGCATTCATCATCAGGGACAGTCTCAGTAATAGATTTAGTGGATGACGGTGTGAATTTCGAGCTGTCCGAAATCATACTTTGACTGCTGCAGTCACCATCGATTGTGTCAGCCAGGTGAGTGAGCTCGCCATCCCAAAACGGATGTAAACACAGTTCCAACCAATCGATACGTTTGGATGGATCCGGTTGCAATAAACCTTGCACCAACATGAACAGGTTTTCAGAGGCTTTGGTTAATGTACCGTTCAAACCTAAACAAATATTTAAAAAATGTTAAAACATATACTTCCTTAATTATTAGCTGGAAATAGTGTTTGTTGATTAGAATGGCAAAAAGTTGTGACATTCTTAAAAAAATAAAATGCAAATCAAACCATGAAACATTCTAAACTTTTTTTATTGAGGAGGAGGTTACCCGCACTCGGACCCGATTCCCCCCCAAAAAAGACAAACGTTTTTCCTTAAGTACTTTCGATCTTCACCATAATCGTAAGGAATATATATAGAATATATATAGATCTAAAATAAATGAAAATAAATACAGCTATTATTTTGTATAACCTATGTATAACCACTTCGCTTTCACTTTTTGAAAACTAGGCTCAGAAAAAAAACGAGAAAACTAGGATTTACTTGTACTAGACTTGTAGTCTTTGAACAACCAACTTATATTGGAAATCTCATTACTTAAAGAAAACTAGACTTTAAGAATAGGGAAGACTTATTAGGATTTACTTGTACTAGACTTGTAGTCTTTGAACAACCAACTTATATTGGAAATCTCATTAATTAAAGAAAACTAGACTTTAAGAATAGGGAACACTTATTTGGATTTACAATACTAGTCCTTGAGAAGCACTTGACGAAAAATAAGGAACCCTCAAAACCAGTACACTTATGTATCCGATACCAATTCACAAGATTCAAACAGCACTATGACAAAAACTGTCCAAACCTGTGACCACTTGTCTGAGACATGAAAAACTCACGTCCAGCTACTCAGTACTGGTACACACTTCAAATTCCAAACCTTTACACGTGCTCTGCTGATTTACATCTAGGAAGGAGCAAAGTGAGCAGTCTATTTGAGTGTATTAAACGTCGGAGCACTATTTTGCATTTTGTTCCTTCCTATCTGCTCTCAGGATGATCCTACAAATACATATACACACCCACACACATGCACACATGCACACTAAGTTTACATAATTCACAACAGCTATAAATTTCACCCATTCAGATTCATCTTTGCTAGGTTCGTATAGTTCCACTCACATTTATTATTCATTGTGCGATTATCTGGTATTTCTCCAATCATGACAGCTGCACCTTAGAAAATGTTTGTATATTTTAGGCACACCTGCGAAATCGGTACGACAGGGCCTGTATCCGCTTTTTATCAAGCTGTCAGGTTTTTATCAAAATATTTATCAGATTTTTGGCTAATGTTGTAAGATTTTTGGTTAATGTTGTAGGAAGTTTGGCTAATTTTGGAGGATCGTTGGGTAATTTGGTAAGATTTTTGGCGAATGTTGTAGGAATTTTGGCTAATTTTGTAGGATTTTTGGTTATATTAGTTGAATTTTTGGCTAATTTTGCTGACTATTTTTCTATTGGTCTGTTGGGTCAGTAAACGCAAGGTTTATATTTTAACAATATAAATAAATTGGTTATTACACTTGCATCTTGAACAAACAGAAATACTGCACAGTAAGCAAAAGTTGCAAGGGCAAGGGCAGATCTCAAAAAGACGACACCTGTCAGTTATAATAAGAGTAATATGCAACCAAACAATCAGACCCTGATATGTAAAATCTAGTTGTAAAAGATTTATATGGTTCATATGGTTCTGGTGGTATTTTGAGATATCTAAAATTTCTAAAAATTCTGACCAATTCTCCTAAATATTGACCAAATCAATTAAAAAAGGGCCAGAAAATGCGATCTTTAAACCAAATAAGCATATTTTTTGTTAGGACAGAGTTTTTAGTTGATTCAAAAATCTTGAAAATAATTTATTCTCCATAAATTTGTAAGTGGAAGTGAAAAACTTAGGTGGCATGGTATGTGGATAACAGTAGAGTGCTGCTTCTCCAACAAAAACTAAAATACAGATAACAAATACCGATAATAAATTTACCTTGTGTGGGGTATGGTATTTTTGCAGTAATTATCTTCTCACAGAGATTTTCGAAATTATCAGCTTTAAACGGGGGAACACCGGTAAACATTTCATATATGACACAACCCAAGGACCACAAATCGCTCGATTTCGATGCTAATTCACCGTGTAATACTTCAGGTGCCATATATAATGGCGATCCCATCACACTTATTTTACCAGATGCTAATCGATCCATATATTGTTCAGAGTAATCACTTTCACCGTCAAATTTCGCAAGCGAAAAATTACTAAATTTAAGCGTTCCATCGCCATCTAATAAAATTTTCTTCGGACAGAAATCAACATATATAATATTCAAAGAATGCAGGTACGCTAAACCACGTAATAAGTCTTTACCAAAAGTTTTAATTGTTGTTTCAGGAAGAAACATATCTTGAAGAAGGATATTTTGCAGGGAAGCCCCTGTACATAGTTCGACAACAAGCCATAAGTGGTTACTCGTTTCGTACCACTCGTGAAATCGTACTATATTACGATGACCCAGTTCATGACAAATACGAACGTTGTTTTGAATTTGTTGTCTTTTTGCTTTACCAATACAATGTATTGATACATATTCTATTGTTCCTTTTCGACGACCTTTGTATACTGTGCGTTCAGAGCCAGCACCAATTTCGTCGTACAAAACAAAATTTTCCATACTGTTTCATAGTATATTAAGTCCCCTCTAAAATGATAAGAACAAAAAGGACCATCATTAAAATGTCATTATAAATAATGTACCACGAGCCATATTTTGTTGTAATAGGTAGGATAAAAATGTGGATAGATGATATATGCTAGGCTGAGACCTTCTCAAAAACATTTTAGCATCTTAATAAATAGCAAATTGATTTAATTGTTAGATTATTATGGGAAAGTTTGAACAATCATAACCAACATTTGTATAAAAACAAAATTTTACTATCTTGGAAAAATATTGCTATTGGTGTGGAAAAAAGTTTATTAATGACAAAAGAAATAGTTTTAGGACGTTAATATGTGCACACAGCATTTTTCTAAAAAATCAGAAAAATTCTTATCCCAATTTCAGCTAGTCCCTATCTAGAGAATATTCTGTTTATTTTTTTTAAATTATGAGTGACCTGGAAGAAGTAGGAACATCCTAAACATCTTACTAACAGAAAAGAAATAATCGAAAAAATCAAATTTAATTATGACAAAAAAAAAGAATGATTTCCTTAAAGCAATTTTAGTATTCGTAAGAATAAACAAAAAAATTCATGGCGAGAATTATTGTCAATACATTGCAAGTCAGTTATGTCAGTTCTAGTAGAGAAACAATGATTTCGTAAAACAACTTAATTAATTTTAAGTGTTATGTTAATGTTATTGTAAACGTGTTGACAATATAGATAAAATTCCATACTAGGCTTCAATTGGAAGTCCAGGATAACATAAGATGATTCATATCATACTTTCTATCAAATCATCTAACTCATGCTATTATAGAACCACGCACTTCTATTATCAAACAGTTTTTAGTTATCATGCATATTACAAAATTGTCAACTATCGAAACAATGGGACGTTGTGTACGAGGACCACAAGAGAGTTGACATTAAGATAAACGGATCGAATTACTCAGAAAGTCGAATAAAAGAATGAATTGGTGATAAGTTGATAAATTAGTAAATTAAGATCTAAGACAAGATCACCATAGAGATATCAACAGATGATGGTTACTATTTGAGAACAAAACAAGTATTAGATTATTGGCATACAGATTGGATGTTGAAACTTTCTCATGCATATTCTCATAAATATAAAAAACAACAAAACTAATGCTTAAAAAAGTGTCAGTGAAAAAAGAATTTATGTAAATACTCCTCCTTTATTGACAAAATTGTTTCATTAACATAAAAAGATGGACTGAGTATGTGAAAAAGAACTTTCAAGATTTCCTACCTGTAAGATACGCCTGAATACCTTTAGTTCTGGATAATCTAAAATAAAACATGTTCTTCTTTTTGGGGTTAAGTATCATTAGACCAAAAAGGAAGCCTTAGTTTTAAGCTAGTCAGACATGAAAAAGCCTTTCAAGCATCTTTTCATACTTAAGGGAATCCCCAGTACCACAAACGTGGCTGGTAGTTCTAGGTCGATTTCCGTGCCAAGGAAGCAACAAACCTTAAAAATTTCGATAAAAATTTTAATAAAATTTTGGGTGGATTTAATTTTACGGACGACCAAAATCTTTCATTTGGCATGGATTTAATTTCGCAGTTAAGCCCTATCTAGAAATTTTCATGTGGATTTAATTTTGCTGTCAAGGGAAATAACTATTAGGAAATAGCAATAAAAATTAAAAATGTCAATTTCACACAGATTTAAGCTCGCGGTCGCTCGAAATTTATTGATTACACGTGGATTTAATTTCACTTTTTTTGTGAAAGATCGCGAAAATCGTGAAATTTTATCCACGCAAAATTTATATCCACCTAAGGTATTAAACTAAAGAATTGAACAACGATGGGGGTAGGGGCAACCAATCTTGTACTTAATAAAGGTTGAGAAATTTTGCAATGCAGGTAAGGATTTTTTCTTTAGGTGAGGGTTTAAAAATGTAGGTAAGGATTTTTTCTTTGGGTAAGGGTTGAAAAATGCAGGTAGGGATTTTTTCAATAGATGTAGTATCAAAAATCGAAAACCCACCTACATTTCTTAAATCATACACTGTTTTTTTGTAAATTCCAAATAGTAAAAATCGATTTATATAATCAAAGAAATATCAAGGATAAAGTACAGATATGAATGAACAAAATAGTACAAAATAGAGTCAAATGCAGTGACGATGCAATAATTTCTCATCGGACGAATCCATCATAGAAAAAAGCAATGTGACTAGATCTAGGTAACGTTGGTAAGCACTCCTTGCAGTAGACAAACCCAACACCAAAGTGGAGTCACAATATAAAATATCAATGCATGACGAAGGACCATGAAAAGTACCTTAAGTCTAATACCACATCAATACATCGAAAATCACTGAACTCTACATCCTCCGAAGAGTAAAATACTTGCAAAACTGTCTGAAAGGACAGATCTGATAGAACCATGATAATTTTTCTCATTAACTTTTTTAAGAATCAAAATCACATATTTTATGCCTATAGAGTTGTGTATGACTGTTTTTTACACAGAAAATATATCTCTTCCTAGTCTGTGCTTGCAGGACGCAAAAAAGGGTTTTGACACCCTGCTTGCTTGCATGTTTCACAAAAAATTCCCCATACCTTGAAAAAGTGGTACGTTTAACTTTCTCTATTTAGGATGTGTGAAAAAAAGAATAGAGAAGAGAAAAAAATCATTTTAAAAATATAAACATAAATATATTTTGTAAACTTTTTGAAGTTAACATATTCAATACAAATAAAATAAATAGTTAAAAATTGTCATAATATTTTCGACTTAAAAGTTTGAACGGGTTGGTTGGAGAGGTCCCAACACAATTTCATTCAAAGAAAAGCAAGTCACATTCTTGATTTATTTATTTTACGAATGAAACCAGTTTTATTACTTTCTAATCATTAATTATCATTCTTTGAAATGTGTCTTATCAAAATACTGAGAAAAGCAACAGCTTATAAAAAAAATCATTCAATGGTCAGATTTAATTTTGCCAAGGTTGCAAAAATGATATGTAAGCACCTTAGGTATACGAAATACGTATATTAGATTCCAAATGACTTTGAACAAGGTTTATTAAGCATATTAAACTTTAACATAGGGTGGGCAGAATGGGTGACAGGTATTTTAAGGAAGATAATTCTTTATTACTTAATGATAATTACATTATGTCTAGCCTTTTATATATATAACTACGGGTTTTATATCTTGTCGAATAGAATTATAA
>JAUKPT010006024.1:0-10076 GCA_032273505.1 Nanomia bijuga | reverse complement strand
TTAGTCGGTAAATAATATTAGTCACTTGCTCAAAATTTAGTCACTTTTTACCGACTTTTTTTTTACCGATAAGGTAACATCTTCCGATGTGAATTGATCAAAACTATATCGCGAGTCAACTGGGCCCAATTATGCCATGTGAGGGAAATCGGGTGGTCAGTTGGTATAGTAATTATCTTTTTTTGTATGTTTTCTTTGAAAGAAATATATTATTCGTATTCTTATTCTTATAAACGGATTCTTTTTACCTTATTACCTGACAATTACTTGACTTATTACCTATTCTTTAGACATGGCGTATTTTTTTCGCCATTTTTAAAGAATATAAATCTTGTATGTTTTTTCTATTTTACTTATCGGATAACAACAATAACCAACATTTCATCGTTATTTATTAGAACAGTAAGTTCCTTTGATTTGAAACAAAAAGACTTCTTCTAACCCCAAGCTAGCTTTTTTGAAGTGTTTACATGGGCAAGCTAGCTTGGTTTGAGGCGAGTTGTCCCGTTCAAACGAGTCGACCCACTTCGATCAAGCGAGTTGGCTCGGCACCGAGCTATCATTAAATTAAAAGTCAACCCGCTTAAACGAGTTGACCCGCTTAACCGAGTCAACCTGGCCATGTAAACAGCCCCTAAGTATGTTACATTACTATTTGTTTGATTCATGTAAAATCAGTTGTGGAAGAATGAAAATGTAAATTGAGAAAAGTTATATTACATCGATAGTCAATAGAATAAGATATTCATCAATCAAATGGTATATTGATCATAATAATTTATTCAAACGTCAAAGAACTACAAAGGAAATGCTTTTTCAATATTTTAAAATCTTGACAAAAATATACAACAAATGAAGAACATTTTCATGGATTGAAACTATCAAAATATATGGACATTGAGTCGATTTTCTTGTTCTTACAAGAAATAGGACGCACGGATTAAAAAATGAAAAAGAGTGGAAAGAAAAATAACTGATAAGAAAATCATCAACTTATTAAATGGATTAATTTTTCAGTTGCTATGAAATGAAAAATTTCAAACAAACGATGTAGCTCAAAATGATAATTTATAAGTACTATTTAAGGATTATGTAAATAATTATAAATAAAGTCATTAACCTGCTATTTGTAACCAACCAATCAATTGATAACAGGGAGGGAACAGAATCCTTATCACTCAATTGCATCTGTTTGAAAATGAAGAAAACCTGATATCTGTCGTCAACCAAACAGTCTCGCGTAAAAAGAAACGAATGTTGCAAGTCTTATCACAAGAACATTTGGATAACTTTTTCTTAAGGGGAGACGGACAACATGGTTAACTATATAACGTTTTTAGTGATAGTGTTAGCAGCGTTCCTTACAGTAGTGCACAGCTTCCAGGAAGACGTTGATGATTTGGAATTAGCTACTGTCGAGGACTGGGACGAGTGGGAAGAAGATGAGTTGAAAAGGGTCAAACGATCCCCCGATCCAGACCCACGTGGAGCTAGAAGGAAAAAGAAGAAGAAGAAGACAAGTTCGGGTGTTGTAGGTGGTGGTGGTGGTGGTGCTGATGGTGCAGATGGATCTAAGTTCAAACCGGGAGATAAAACTGTTTATGGGGAAAAGGGGGAAGTACTTATTCCATACCCGATACGGACATCTTTTTCAACAAGACTACATGTCAAACGCACGATTCTTATTACGATTGCTTCATTCTTTGCAATGCTATATGCTCGAGCTAATTGATTCAACAAACAATTATATTGTTATAGTTTAAGCTTCATAAATGATAGCAGGTCTCAAATGTATGGTTTGCTAATATTTCATTTGTTTAAAGATTACATCATAAAAAATGTGATTGGTTCATTGGTTCTTCTGCATGGAGTACCTTTTAACGGATCACGTGGCGAATCAATATATGATTAAAATAATAATACTCTTTTACGGCATTAGAGTTGGTAACAAAAACAAGAGCTACTCAAATGATGGATTTGGATAAAAAGCTTTTGTTATTATAGTAATCATACAAACAATCTAAAATCATATGAAAGAAAAAGAGGACATTCATGTGCAGTATAGACAATGCTTTATCATAGATAACCGACTGGAGGATAAAAGGTTTTTACCATACTGCACGTATGAATTCCATTTCAGTGAGTACAAATCATCCAAACATATTAAATTACTAATGATGAACGCAATAATAGTAAAAGATCCTGTTTAGCAGGATCGGGAAGTATAACTCGATTCTGTCTGGCTCAATGATTCGAGATATTATCCGAAATAGGAACAAATTTCTACGAAAAAACACTTTGTAATAAGAAAATCTTGGGAAAAGTTGCTCACGTGGGTATTACAAAGTCCACCGTGCAGCTGACAAAAGGTGTCCGGGTGACTGCGTGCAGCTTCCCAATAGCCCGATGGCCGATCAACTCAATGTGCAAGCATACATTTGGATAAACTCATCAATATGCAGATTTAAAAATAAGGAATTGTCACTGCGGAGATATCCACCTGGCAAATATTTTGGCCAACAGAACAGCCCCCGGGGGAGAAATGCGCAAAATTTGGAAGATAGGGAAGAAAGCGATTTCTACTGTTTCACACTTATATCAGAATAGTTTGAAAGATATTAGATTTTTAGCTTGCCAGACTTAGTTCTTCTTTGATAATAATTTCAATTTCAAAGATTAATTTTTGTTTTCTTTGTTTGAATTCTTATTACCTTCATAAGCTTTTTTACAAACAAATAAAATAAAAATAGATTATTTGTACTTAGTACATATAAAGGAATAAAATGATGCTGCTTATTTGATTGATCACGGAAATTACCTAATAATATGAACTGAAGTAATGTTTCATCGTTTCATATTCAAATGGAGGCATCTGATTGATTGATCTTTGATGGCCTTCCCAAAGTTTCTGAAAACCCATAAAATTTGGGTATTAGACAAACATATCCATACACAGAAAGAAAGACAGACATTATCGGATTGATAGCTAAATTAAAGTTGAAAAATTGACTTTTGTAATGAAAATACGCATCAGGCTGGTGACTTAGATTCATATATTTAAGCCCCGCCCCTCCCTCTTCACGAAACAAGCCCTTTTACAAGTTTCATACTAGGCTTTTCTATGGAGCATTTTCACGTGACTGACGTGTGGTTTTTATCAAGTCGAGCGTTTGAAATTTATATCATCAAGCAGCTATGTGGTCGATATAAAAATCTGAAACATTTTCAATTTGAAGTAGCCAAATCTGATCGTGAAATTGACCCATAGCAAAATTTGTCTTGATATAATTCTGGCCTGTATTTTGTCTGGATGCATTTGCAGACTGCTTGATGATATCTGTATTTTTTGACAAGTCAAATCTCTTACATATTTAGGTTACTAAAGAAACCATCATGATTTTGGATTGACAGACCAATGAACTATTGAACGGTTCATCAATTACAAAACATGATATTCAACTTAGTAAACACGCATCGATAAAACACGATACAATCATTTCAGACGGCCACATACTAAGTAAGACAAGTATTCTGCCAATCCTAGACAATATCTGATCATCAATCTATATGTATCTAGCATCATTGAAATCAAAAAATATGAAAATACCACGGATCTTCAAACCCAATACTAACATTCAAAAGCATTATGAATCTCAAGCACATTTTCCTAGAGTCTATATACAGGCCTTACCGTAAGAATTATGCAGGCGCGTTTAAAATGCTCAACGATTTCCCAAGGTGCGCTGTTTTAGAAGTCACAGAAGGGAATAACATCTTCTTAAGTTTGATCGGTATATGTTCATATCAAAAATATAAATGAACGATGCCGTTACCGTGTGCATGTGCGTTCGCGCTGCATTTAATAACTATTAACTAACGAAATTAATGTTTCAACAGCAAGAGGCGAATGGAAATGATATCCAAGGTGCGCGACCATTGCGCTCCATAAATCGATTTAGGCACGTATGGAGGTGCGCTTCTTAAGGTCTTTATAAAAGTAAAATTGTGTACAAATAATATACATCATTCATCATTTTTATTTATACTGAGACTTTAGCCGATATGAAATCAGCGGCGGATCTGGCCCTTTTTTTGAGTATCATCAGAAATGATTCAACCTGTGACAGGTCTCACAGGAGGAATTATAGTTGGCACTGCTTGGGGTAGATTTTGGGAAATTGAAGCATTGAATGATCGCTTTAAGTTGAGTGTATTTATGAATACACTGAATATACTCCATATCCGAAACAGGAAATTGTTAGTAGTCGATAAACTATTTCAGAGGAACACATATTCCATTAACACTTCAAATTTCAGCGTCCCGTATAGATATATGTCATAAAAATGAATAAATTTGCGATTTGATTGGTAGAAAATTACATCATCATTGATTTGCTGTGTCAAAGTTGATGAATTTATCAAAACGTAAAATCATGAAAATATTTATATGTGAACCAATCCTGTTCATTCTTAATCAATCAAATAGCGTCTCTATATTTAACTTTCTGGCAACATCTTCAGCTTCATGTAAATCAGGAAATATAAAAATATGGGTCTACAAACCAAATACAAAAAAGGATCACATTAAGAACAGTTAGAAGGCTGGAATATTATATATTATCAATCTTTCGGGGTTTTTTTCAATTTGAGTGAGCAAATTTCTCCAAATCGAAACACTTCAAGAGATATATTTAGGGTTAGAAGGATGGATCATTTGATGGGTCATTTCAAACCATACCTTTCAGGCTCAATCCAGCTATCTAATCTATTCTTAAATTTGAACATTTTGAAAATAAACTTTTTTCTTTGGGTGCCCTTTTTTAACCAAAATTACCCAAAAATAACACCAATTGGTATTATTCATCCTTGCCTGTTTGTTAAAAATGATCGGATTCACTTAAGTATTTTCCCTTTTATTCCCATGTTTTTTATCAACCTTTCATGAGGCACAGAGTCGAAGGCCTTTGAAAAGTCCGTATATATGATGTCAAAGCATTGTCCTCGTTCAATCATGGATGCCCATTATTCCATACCGAGCAGCAATTGGGAGATGCAATCTCACCCTGGGAAAAACCCAACCTGGCTGTCTGGTCGGTAGTTCCATGGTTCGATGCGTGAACCTTTTTTATGGATTGGCGTGATAGTTGCGTTTTAAAGTCGTATGTGCTCCTTCTTGCAATAAATGGTTGAATAACATTACGAGATAGCCATAGAACAATCTAAACGTTTCAAAGGTGGTATTGTATTCCTGGTTTTCAACCTTGATTGTGTATATTTTCAGAAATACTTCGGAGTTTTGTTTATATCATTTACCAAATCCAATTCATACTTGTGCCTCAAATCTTTAGTTAACTTTTAGTACAACGTTTGTATTGATTTTTGCTGAATATAAAAATTATTTCCGAGTTTTCATTTACCTGCTCAGTGAATATTTTTAATTTTTTGACTTTTACGATGGTTTTGCCTGGTGATTTTCTCTATTTTTTTTATCTATAAGCAAATAAAAAAAAAACACGTTCTTTATTTTTTTACGTAGACTCATTGAAATAAAATGCTTTTATACAAAACACCCATAGCCGCGTGTATATTATCTAACCATTGATCTTTTCCTACTAGATGAAATCACTTTCCATGCCCAATAGTATATCGGGTCCTAGAATCTGGTTATAACTGTTCATGGTTTACGTATTTTGTAAACATCAACCTCAGGTATAAGATGAAGTATTATGATGTAATGTGATATTTTGTTGTCGATACATCTGCTATCATATTTTATATGTCCAGCATTAGTCACCACATGGTAAATTTCAGATTATACGGGTTATACGGGTAAAAGTATTTGCCCTATCAAAGGAATTCAATTTGTCGATCAAAGGAATTCAATTTGTCGATCAAAGGAATTCAATTCTTCTTGTACAGAAAAATCAACGAAATCAAATAAATTATTTCTCCGGTTCAATAAATATCATTTACATTCAATAAAAAGTTAAGTTTAGAAGTATTGCATTTTTGTTACCATGGTAACTATCAAAGAAGTCATGTTGATTTCTGACAATCATGAGGTATTAGAGGTATCAATCAAATATAACATGAAGAATATCAGTATAAGATCCTTAGAAACGAAAAGAGGACATTATATTTTCATTTAAGACAAATTAATGCATGGAATAAACGTAACTAAAACATAAAACAATGCAGAAAAGATCTTTTGCTTTTTTTTCGATCTGTATACTCTTTCTGGCAATCTATTGCAACGGAAATGAAGAATATGAGGAATATGAAGAAGAACTTGATGATCCAGATGAAGACTATTCGTATATAGAGACACTTGAAGAAGAAGATCAAATGACGGCAGATGAAGTTGATGAATTGATTCGAAAGAAACGCTCGCCGAATCCAGATCCAAGAGGCGCTCGCAGAAGAAGAAGAAAGAAGAAGAAAGGGAGTGGAGTGAAAGTTGAGGCAGTTGAAAAAGCAAAAGTTGTAAAACCTGGTGATAAAACCGTTTGGGATGAAAAGGGCGAAAACGTGTTGATACCTTACCCGTTGCGCACCAGTAGTGCATTGGCATTGTTTGGGAAGCATGTTTACCATGTGTTTATTTTTATTGGTTTGATTGGGTTTGTTAATCTGTTGCTAACTAGATGAGTGATTAAAAAAATTATAAGAAGATGTGTTTATGAAAGGATTATATTGAATGCGATCGGGTGCTTGAGAAGCAAGACAAACTGCCTTTTCGGCAAGTGAAAGTACACGTACAAGTACAATCTGTCCATGTCAATCAACTTTGCTAGACAACTGTGGCCATATTAACACAAGACCTGATATGTTGCCGTCAGATTTTTTTACCTTAAAAATTATTCAACGTACAAGCCTGACATTTGGAATACGTGTTCTACATACAATTTAAGAATACTCACAATATTTTACAGTCAGAAAATGAAAATTGAGGATTTTCTGCCCCACCCCACCAAAACTTTACTACGCCATAACACGGTCAAATGAAATATTTTTTATTTAGTAGGATTGAAGGTTTGAATATGGTTAAGCTGTTAAAATTATAGAAAATATGGTTCAGAAAATCGGGTTTTAAAGACAGCTCATTAACCATATTCTAACCTACAATTCTACTAAAAAAAATATTAAGCTTTTCATTTGACCCTGTTATGGCGTGGTAAAGTTTTGTTTCGGTGGGGTTTCCCCTATTTACATTTTCTGACAGTGAAATTTTGTGAGAATTCTTAAATTGTATTTAAGAACAAGTGCTTCAAATGTCAGCCTTGTACGTTGAATTTCAAGATATAAAATTCTGACGGCAACATATCAGGCCTAATGGTTGCCATGAGATAACTCATAAATAATGAATAAAACGAATCGGGAAATACCTTCTGGGCGAAAAGAATAATGTATGAATGATTTTGGAGATTTAATGGCCGTATTTACATATACGTACTCACTTCGCGAAGAGACACATCACAATAGACACTTCGCGTTGAATTTTAATCTGCGAACTCGTATTTGTAAATAGTGGAGTGAACATAAAACGAACTCGATATGTAAATACTTCTTCGAAGAAGGCATCTGCTCATTTCAATAGAGTTCTTTGCTTTTTTCTATCCATCTCTTTTGTAGGGTAGAAGGAGATTATGAATTATGAATTTTTAATTTGAAATAGCTTCACATGAGGAGACTCTTTTTTGGCCGTAGATAAATAAAAACGAACTCAGTTGTTCGGAAATTAATTTATTTAAGAACAAAATTGAGTTCACCGAACAAAATGAATTCCGATATGTTACGGCTAATATATTTTTGATAAGAATTTCCGACATTGTTTTGTAAAGACATCTATGTCGAATTGAAAAGAAATAGAAAAAAAACCGTTATAGATTTAGAAGACGGGTGAAACCATGTTTATCGGATATCCTTGGCTACAGAAAGAATCAGACGAATATCAAAATCTAATACTTTGTCTTTCTTATTTTATAGGCTGCCGAGGGAAATAAATTGCATTGTTTTACACAGCCCTGCGGGGGCATCTTTGGCAACCATCATCAACCATCATAATTTAAAAAAAGACTGACACTCTTTTGAAATTAAACTATATAAGATTTTGATTCATGCATATTTACATATAAAAGATGAATTTGTACGCTAAAGTAGCATAGAGTATTTATCGGAGACTACTGTACAAATGTTTTGTTGTGAATACAAAATACTACTGGAGACCGGAAATCTGTTGTTTAAAAAATAACGCTTTTGGCCAAAAGTTCTTATTTCTTCCCCCCACTATCGTTATTTTGCTTAATTTCTTTCCTGTTTTAGGGTGTGAAACAATAGAAATTTCTTCCCTATTTTCCTAATTTTGCTTAATTCTTCTCCCAGGGAGGGAGAGGCGCTGTTAGCCAAAATATTTACCGTTGTTAAAAAATGTAAAAATAATCTCTCGAAATTAACAAAATTGGTTTTCGTTAGGCCAGGAAGAAACGTTCACTTTTAGCTACTACCTACCCGTAAAGTTGATTTGAAGTACTTTTTTGTATTTCTTTTTTTCCTTTATTTCTCATGTCATCTTTTCAGATGGGTATCCCATTCTATTTTTGTTTATTGATTCACAAGAAGGGATCAGAATCAGGATTTTATTAATTACGCATTAGATTGGCACCGATTGGCTCTTATAGAGGCATTGACCCCTAAAATCCCCCCGATTATCAGATCAGGCTGAAAATTAGTAATATAACTACTTCGAGGGTGTAGAACCCAGAAATGACAGTCTCAAAATCTGAAAACAATAAGAAAATGGGCTATTGACCCCTAAAATCCCCCAAAACTAAGGATAGTCGAATTATCACAAATCTCATATACTCCAGAGTATAGTACAAGGCACATATTAGCTCTAAATAACTGTATATCTTAATTTGAAATCAGTTAATACACAGTGTACCTAAGTGGTGGAGTCCATACAGAACGCTTTTAAAATAAGTAAGTACACGTTTCATGTATTAACTACATGACCCCCCTGATTGTACAGCTTATTTGATTCTATACAGTATTTACAGTATTTTTCAGTATTTTTTCTTTTTAACTCAATTCTCCCGATAAAAGAAGAGTTCTTGGAAAAATCACCTTATGGTCTACCTGTGTAATTTATTCCAGTGATATGTTGTAACATCTATGTTTATTATAGCATTAAGGAGAAAACTTTATTTTTTGTTGATCTAAAAGTTCGTTTGTATAAAATACACAATAAATGACAAACTTTGCGTTACTAATTTTCTTTTTGACCTTGAAACTTTCTTAACTCATGTTTTACACTGGCTTGTTTTCGAATCATCTTGACTTGGTCTAGTACTAACTAGTCATGGTACTTGATACTATTACGCACTTTTTGCTTAGTTTAAAATCTGATAATATCATTCAAATAAATAAATTTCTCTGTTCTTTCGTTTCCGTTTGAACTTTGTAGCATAAGTTATAAATATCCTGTGTGTTAATGGGTCAGAAATATCGTTGTTTGCCTAAAGACATTGGTTTTCCGCTGTTTACGTTATGGATCATCTCAAAACTTGAGCTAATTTAACCTACCATTGAGGTGTTGAAAGTGTTACATCACGAAAAATCTGATTGGTTTAGTAAAAATTGTCACAAATTAAATTTTTCTTTAAACTAGTACATTTGTGAGAATTTTTAGTGAACATTCACCGATAAATATTTCTTCTACATACTATTTTTCGATTCTTCTTATTCTTCCCTGTTTTACGGTAAGAAACAATATAAATCGCTTTATTTCTTCCCTACTTTTCAAATTTAACCTATTTACATATTTATTGCTGAACAAATCTACATGGATTTTCAATCATTTGAGACGATCCCTGTGTCAGTGGTTTCATTACAGCCAATTTGTGATTGGTATAGATTTTTTTAAATACAATCTTCCAATACCATGTGTCTTGTTAGTCAGTTTAATGAAACTCAAAAAACTGACCAAAGTATTATGGTTAGTTCTTTCATGGCCACCTCAAGGTAAGGCCCCATAAGTCACCGACAAAATTCTGGTTTACGGGGTTACAGTTAAGCAC
>JAUKPT010006023.1:0-10077 GCA_032273505.1 Nanomia bijuga | reverse complement strand
TGATTGGAAAATACTGGGGTATATAGAAGCTTTGGAAATCCGTGGCACAAGAATCATAAAGCTGCAATGAAGAGTGATAAGTACCACTTCGATATTTCTTTGGTTTGACCTTCGTCACTCAATTACTTCTTCCACGAACATTTGGTTCCAGGCGTTAAGTGTAAAATATTTAAAAGGCTAAGGACCAAAACTTATATGGAATCAATCATTCCACAACATTTTCTCTTAATTATTATCTTTGTTTGTATATTGTTCACAGATCGGTGTAATTTGGTACAGACCTGTGTCCTATTTCTTATTGCTAATTGTGACTATATTGCATGAATTATAGGGTGGTTATGGAAAATAATTATATTTAATTGTATATTCTCACTCTCTTGAACTTGTCTAACCAAGTTAAACAAAAGCAACGCCAAGGATTTCTAGTTCCTTGTCTGTTTCCCGACACTCACACTGACTAGTAGAGCAGGCTGCAGTATGTATAAACTCTACTCTTTCACTATTTATTTACAAGATAAATAATTTTTATTTTTTAATTTTGTTTATTTTTATTTTTTTTGTGATTGAAGATATACTTTTCGTCAAACTTAAGCACAATATTCATTCTATCATCTTTGAGTTATACACAATGCTGACAGTATTTTGTGGTTCATGGCATGTAAATCAAGATTAAAAGAACCTACCATTCGACATCAAAGATTAACGTTATAAAGCCCTCGATATGTCTGAAAATGTTCTTTTGAATTATATACAGATATCTTTAAACAATTTAATTAGTCAAAAACAGCAGACATTGACGTTTTTTTTGCTAGCAAAACTTTTTTCTTTCGTTTGGCAACACTATGTCCCGTATCAAATAATGATATCAATGTTTTTGACGATTTCAGAGATTGAGCATAACATCAATGCAACTTTTCATTCACTCCTTGACATCTATTGACACTTATTGACTAGATCGCATCTCGTTATGGTTTCGAGATACTTCGGATGAACAATTGACTCAATACGACTCAAAACACGATTCACTCGTATTAATCGTGTTTTTCTATCGATAAGTTGTGGTTATGTGTTGAATCTGCAATTAGGAAAATAAGACAAGATTTTGTGGGCGCGATAACTCAATTATTTTTTCGATTTATGTATAATGAAAGAGGTTTACGCGAGTAAGAAGAAAGTTTTAAGGACAGAAATAATCCTTGTGTCTGTAGCAGAATGTGCTATGAATTCATTAAGTTTGTCCGCGACAAAAATTAGCCGAGTAAAATAGTAAAACTCTCAGTGATTGTAGAATAAATATTCATAGATTTTTTTATTTAGAAATCACAATATATTTCGGCCTTACCGGCTATTTTAAAGTAAATACAAACAACCTCGTATCCCTATTAATCGTACTTTTAGTTGGGAGTCAAAATATTCTGTATTAGAATGGAGCCTGCTTGTCTGAATGGAGAAGGGGAGGGGCGAAAATGTAATTTCATCGATTAAAACATCCTGACAAAGTGCCCCGGTGGTAAACAATACTACATGTATCAGACTAATAAAACACCACGAGTCAGTGATCTGGTCAAACCCGACAACTCTAAAAATTGAATTATCAAAGACCATGATTTTTACATATTATGATTTGCAAAATGGTTGAATCTGGAGAAGCATGGCCTACTATATTTACACGGCCATATATCCTGCTTTTTGGCGGGAAAAATAGAAGGCCGATATATCGCGAAGTTCGTATTTCAAAATATGAGCGTGTGTGACTATAGTTTGCCATGGGAGAAGGTAATAAGAAAGTTTCATATAAATTTTAAATTCTAAAAACTTTGTTTTCTAAAAGGTCTCTAATTTCTTTCACTAACCCTAAGGTAATACGTATCCACTTATGATTGAACAGCCGTGCAGAGCCTTGGGCTCATTCGCCTCCTGTAGTTTTATCTAGTGTTTTGTCTGCTACCAACTGACTACTCAACTTTCCCCACATGACATGTGTTGACCTGACGGAATTACAGCCTTACGGAATTTAATTGCACTTCAATTAATGTTATCTAGCCTTCAATACTTCAGAGTAGTTAAAACTACCGCTAAATTGTGAATTGCAATATTGAAATTGTAGGCACGACCAGGGGATCTGGCCTAATTTTATAGTCTCTTCAAAATTGATATTTACACCAAGTTGTAGTAAAATTTGAAAATTGAAGCATTGGAAACGCATGGAATCAACATAGTTATTATATCATATGGTTAGGAAACGCCATTGATAAAGGCATCGTCTTATCTTGAAATGGACATTTGTGCACGGTTAATATCACGTGAAATTTACGTATGTTTTTATTATATGTCAGGATTACATTTATTATGACGTGTTTTCCCAATGGGTTAATAAAAATGGTATTGTTTCGAGTAATCGTTTTTATCAATAGATTTCAATACATTGGGTTATTATGTAACAGTGCACAACATCCACAATAACATAAAACAATATGTTTCATAACCATTAGATATACTAACTATGGAATCAACTAGTTCCAAAGTGTTTGTACTCACATCTCGAACCCAGTTTAACAATTTATAGGGGCAACTTTAGTCTTAAAAGATAAAAAACTGCCCAAAAATTCATGAAGACACTGAAGACACACCAGATCCGCCACTGGGTATTAAACTCAGATCGCACGATATCTTGTATTGATTTGTGTAAAATTTAAGATAGTTTTGCAAATGTTTATGCGCAGGCGTAGATATCAGTATAATATGTTTATGTTTGTACATTATTCTGTTTGTTTATCGTTTTATATTCATGATAAATCAATGTGTAGTTTACAAACTTGTGTACTGCTGCAAGTCTAAATCTATCTATATTTTATTGTAAGAAAAACAAGCATATGTAAGCATGTGAAAATCTTTTCCTCTCTTCCTGTGGACGCAGGTTTAGATATCCAAACCTTCCTGTGAAATTTTAAAAGGGAAAACCGTAGGAAATTAACATCAGAATATGGGTAATTGAAACTCCTTGCTCTTCAATTCAAAGTCTTTGAAATTAACAAAACCATGGATAGACCTTAGATAAAAACCTAAAACGGAATAATTGATTAGATTGTGATTTATAATATAATCATTATTATTTCATTATTTTTGTGTTTTGAATTTGATGCTTCAGCAATGTTGCTGCGGCCTGCTGAGCATAATGCATGCAAATATCTATTTTCCTTTCATCATCGTTTGCAATCTAAACCTTTCAAAAATAACTGAATTAGAAAAATGATTTGACTTAGCCAGAATCAGAATCAGAATCAGAAAAATATATGTCGTACAAATAAAAATGAATGCAAGTCACCCCAAACATCTGCCCTCCCCTGTACCCTTAAGGCCAGCCAAAATGTTGGTTTCCCGACCCGATCCGCACTCAGGGAGTCGGTCGATCGGTCGGAAAAACTTGCTTTTTTTTTACCAATTTTTACCAATCATTAGTCGTATACTTAAACCAGTTGTATACAATTGTTATTAATAGACTATAGAGATATGTAGTGTATATTGGATTTGGTTATTTCATTCGAACAGTTTAAACTGATATCAAGGTATTACAAAACAAAAATGATGCTTTAAAAAAAAGAATTTTCAGAGAAAAAGCCGAGAAAAAGGTTTCAGTCGTGGGTTTTCCAGTAAGTCGGCCGTGTGACAGGAAACCAACATTTTTTAAGGCTGGCCTAAGTTTGTTCTGAATTCTTCATTCTTCCAATGATTTGTCTGCATGTTACAGACCGAATTAATGAATACGCGCTTTTCTTTTTATAAGAATAGTGTTTTTTTGGTTTCAAGATGATTATTCTTAACTTTTTGGCCAAATTCATCCTAATTTAATCTTTAGCATATTCTTAGCATAAACACTAAAAATGAAAAATAATTATTGTTTTTATCGAGTTTTTATGGTAAAAATGGAAAATATCGGAAAATCGGTAAAAAAAAAAAAATCGGAATATCGGGAGGAAAAAGGCAAAATTCCAGATCATGTAAAAGATAAATATTATTCTTAAGGACAATTCAAGATGGAGTATTCTTAGTATATTCTACACTTTTTTCCCAATTTCATCTTATTCTTATAAAATATATTCTTATAATAAAAGCGTGTAGTCACCCGCGTGAAGTATAAATGGGGAAATAAACTTTGTTTTAAAAATTTGACCGGGGTTAAAAACGGGGTTAAAAACGGGGTTAAAAGTTCACCGGGGTGAGGTAGCCACCAGAGCGGATCTCATTGGGACACTTAGAAAGAGGTCTTGAATTATTAACCTCGATATACTTTAAGAAAAAGACAACTAAAAGATAAGAAAATTAACATGCGGAAAAATCTCAGAGAGGGATAAAATTTAACGTGTGTTTGTATATAATTTAAGATATTGTTATTGCACCTCTCTATATATATAGTGAGTGCCAACTTGTATTATAGTTGTTTGTATAACGAGAATATATCTATCCATCCAACTTAAGTATAGCTGTAACAACTTACTGTAAAAACTTTTATCCCACTTTCCAACTTCCTTTTCGTAAATAAACTAAAACAAGAAGTAAAAATTGAAAATGTATCCACAAAAAAAACGGAACGCTGCAATTATTTAATCCATAAGTAATAACATTGATTCTATTTACATGCATCTCCTTGACAACACGAGAAAAAATGGTTACCACAAAATCTAAAAAAAAGGACTGGTTTTCTAATTAACGTATAAAAAAAGGTTTTAGTAATAAATTAGTAAACTTAGTTACTAAGCAACTTGTCAATACAAATATAAGATTAATTGCTGGTAAAGTGCTAATGAGTTTTTCGATTAAAAGTGGGGAATATACGATTAGGTTTGATGCAAACACTTGAAAATCAAAGTTCGACCCCCCTATAGTACCTTGAATACGAGGTATGATAAAGGGGTGTTTAAATGGGGTAGGAACTTTTGAAGTGGTCATGTTACGAATGTATAATACAAACTTGCTTAGTCGTATAATCTTTGATCGGAAACCTTTTTTGTGTGGCTTTATTTTAGTGCATATTGAATGGTTTTAAGACTGGAGAGTTATTCATAAATAGGATCAATTATTTTCTTTAATACATTCACGCGCGTTAACATGTTTTTGGGGCTATTTCGTTTTGACGATCACTCAAGAAAAAGAACCGACCGGTAAAACAAAACTAAGTTTATAAGATATCTGTCAGATATCGGATATTATCTTCCACTTCCCTATCGGATAAATCTCCATATTCGATGATATAGTATTCTCTCCATTTAACGAACACTCTAAAAGGCGGACACCTCTAAATAGCGGCGGACACAGTTTTCTTCAACAACCGCGGTCAAAGTCTCATAAAATACTTTCCAATTAACGGACAAATCCAATTAGCGGACAATTTTTTCTGCTCCAATGGTGTCCGGTAATTTGAGAGAGAAGTGTAGTTATTCGATGGTAGTTATCCGATACCAACACCTGCTATAAAAATGTTTTTAAATAAATGACACACGAATTCCATTAATCTCACCATGGCCAACTTAATTATACAATTAAACAATGCAAAATACGCCGAATCTAAGTTTTTTTTTGAAAGAACGCGCTGAAGTCATTATATTGCGTCAATTCGAATGGCCTTCTATTTTGAAAAATAGAAGGCAGAGAATCAGGCCGTGCATAAATTAAGCTGGTCATGGCTGGACGCTTATTAATTTGAACAAATTTTCCATGGATGAAGTTTATTTCCTCCTGGTCGTCTATTTGATAGTCGAGAGTAGTCTAATAAATTTACCACTCTTACCCATTTCTTATAATCTACTATGTGAGACAAATAATTATATTTCTAAACGACTGCCTAGAGGAACATATTGTAAGCTCAAACTGATATGGAAACTGGTTATACTTTTTCTTTGAAAAGGTGACAGTACCTATGGTCTATTTCAAAATGTGTGAACAACTTTGTAACTTTATGCGATAAAAGCGTCAATTCATAACCGATTTTGTTGATTTTTTCAGCAAATGAAAGTGGAGAAAAAGTAGATCAGGGTGACGTAAGTTTCTTCTAAATTAAATAAGAAGAACATAACGAAAAAAACAAAACAAGGAGGGGTCTGTACATTTTGGCCTAATACTCAAAAACTAAAAGAAATGTAGTCACGATGAATACATCAATCGATTGAAAACGCTTTAAGGATTCCATATATGTAATTTTTCGTTCAGAATTTCCATGAACTTCAACCGTCATTTTCGTTATATTCTTTTTCTTTAATTTAGACGATATTTACGTCACCCTTTTTCACTACTTTCATTTGCTGAAAAATCAACAAAATCAGTTGAAAATCGACGCTTTTATCGCTTAAAGTTTTAAAATAGACTATAATTGAGATTGTGCTTACAACATTGAATTAATCGAGTCAAATTGTTAAAAAAAATGAAAATAATGATAAAATATTTCAAAAAGAAAAGGATGAAGAAGAAAAAGGGAATGGGGAAGAATAAGATTGATAAACTATCATTTTCTATGATTTAATGACTCGTGGTTATACTCTAAAAATTGAGTCACTTTATTAACATAAGTACTCATCAACCCACTAACGAGGTACTATTCTAACAAAACTGCTCTGATGTGAATGGGTAATTACCGTTTCTTCAACAGAAGTGTATCATAATTTAACCTGAATCCTCATCTGTTATGAAATTGAGTTTATCAATTGTGGTCTATTCAATTGGAATCTATTCAACCGCCCTTCTGTAGTTTTTAAAGAGTTTAGATTTTACGACATTCTTAAATAAAACGTGCATGTGTAGTATGAACTATTAGAATAAAACTATAACAATTGTATACAATGATACAACGCCGTTACATAAATATTCGTCAAAAAGGGAAACAGCCCTTCTGTAGTCTATGCCAAATATAGTGCTCAATTTAGATATAAGACTTGCAAGAATATAAAAACTGTTTGGAACGGGAATAAGATTAAGGGCTGAATATTATTTTTTATGCTGAGTTAAATCCAATTTTATGCTGAGTTAAATCCAAGAGTGAATTTCTCTGAGCGTAGCATGACTTCAAAAAACACCCTCCCTTCTGTAGTCTAAACACACGTAGACACTTTTACATACATACCTTACAGCTACATGTAACCCAAATTATTTTGTACCCCAAAACCACAGAAGTGATTTCATGCAAATATTTCCAAATCACAGAAGTATCAATGAGGTTGCAGTTATGCGTTGCATATATTATGCAATTAAAAATAACCAAAAACAGGAGACTTACTTACTTATAGAAGTATCTTTAAAACTTAACATCAAGTTATTTCAGAAAATGTCACAAAACTACCATCAATAGCCTACCCGCAGAAAATACTCTGCAAAGAAAGCTTAGAAAAATCCCGAGCCATTTTGTGAACAACCGTAACGACTATGCCATATCTAGAATCATTAGTTTTGAGATTTCTTGACTTTATAAACGTAAATTTTATGATTTGGGATTTTGGGATACATAAATGTTTGTATCCTTTAGCATCACAATCTGCTTAAACATGCCTTGATGGCTTTATATTTAAATGTCGTTAGTTGATATACTCCAACATCATGTAATCAACTACCGTAGGTTATAGATTTTTTTATAAAGAATAATCATGCATTCGTCTTAAATTCATACTTTATACCTTATGTAAGTGGAAACCAACAAAAAGATTTTTGGATAATAAAAAAACTACGATGCGAAGTTTATTCAGACGTCTAAAAGACATTGATTTATATTGTTCGCAAAATAACTAGATTTTGGATCCAGAAAAATCGTAAGAGTTTTGAGTACATCTAAAGGCTAAGCTAAAATGTGGATTATGAGGTAAATTTTAAAATTAAAACAGCAAATTTAGACCAAGAAATACATTTTACGTTAAAAATCATATTACTGTACAGTATAACAAATATTCATACTCTTTGTTACATATTCTTTGTTACTTTGTTACTTTTTCTTTGTCAAATCGCAGAGGACCGTCATTTAATGATATTGGTTCCAATGGTCGGAGATATGCTTTATCAATACAGACAATATCTGTGTCTGGTGGTTCTTCGTCATCTTGTCAACCATAGCGAATTTTTTTTTGGTCAAAAGATAAATGATCTGATAGTCATCAACACCTTCCGCCAAAACTTATTCGATGCGTCTCCAATGACATTCTTGTGGACTGGGCCATGATATAGCATATAACATTCCATTATACTGAATGAAAAAGACCTATAATCTAACCATAACCCTAACCATATTCATAACTTTAAACATAACCCTTACCCTATAACCCTATAACCATAAAACCCTAAAACCCTAAAACCCTAAACCCTAAACTCTAACCCTATCCCTAAACCCTCGCATTTTCTCTCGTGTTTGTTACCAAGGTCCGCTCTGGATAAAATAATGCGCCCGGGCCGTGGCATTGCCATCTTAATACAAGGTCGGATATCTTCCCCAAACGAAATCGAGTTGGGCCTTCTCTGGCAATCACCGATCAAACCAGTAGACTAGTGGTCTTCTCTGGTATGTCTAGAATGTGTATATAATATTCCATCTGCAGTGGGTAATTATTGAAAGAAATCTGAGCATTTCGTACTTTTTGCTATTATCGTCAATAACTCGGCTTATTAATATATTTTTAATCTTGTTCTCTGCACATCATGCCCGTGTAATGTCGTGCCTAAAAGTTAATGTATATACCATGATACCCCGATGCTACGTTTTTCAGTTATTCTTTTTCGAACTTTTTTGAATTTCATACTACAATGCTCTCATCAAACTGAGAGTAAGTTACTTTAATTGCACGCGTCCTTAATGACTTGGTAATCATAATCATAAATTATTATCATATTTATCATTATTGTCCAATTATCTATTTTATCATATCATATTACCGCACCGTTTAAAATATTTCAAACTATGCATCACTTGATTGTGCATGCATGTCAACTAAAAGACTCGATACTTAGTTATAATAGTTCAAAAGCTATTGCTTTCTCTTTATCATTCCTATTAAGTTGAAATATGTATGTGTAAACTTTAAAAGTAAAAGTAAAAGTAAAAGTCTTGCCTCTTGCCACCTATTTTGGAGAAACTTTAAGAGGTTTTCTGGCGTAATCTTCAAGAACTCAAGAACGGCTTGAATAAATTACTTGCCATTTACTGTGATAATACATACTATGTGAATGCGCAAACATGGCAAAGCACGAGAGATCAAACATACAAAAACTACTGACATATTGACAATAATAGAAAAAAGTACGAAGAGCCCATATATTCCCCAAAAATTACTTCCAAAAGATGTAATGATTCATACACATTCTAGATACTGGCTTGATCGGTGAATGCCTGAGAAGGCCAAACTCGATTTCTTGTCGGCCTTGTATTAGATTAGTCATGTGCTACCTCCCTTAATCCTGATATATCGAAAGTTAAATTCACTAGAGTGCTGGAATATAACTCAAATCGAATGACATACGTACATGGCGTTCTTTACTATAGGCCTAGACAACGTGTAGGTATTTTCACGGAAAGTACCTTTCGGGTATTAAGTGGTTCTGCAACTTTAAAGGCACATTGTTATCAGATACTAGATCATAATAAATCAATCGAGAAAAAATTGGGCAATTATTTGGGGAAATATGAAGTACTTTCGGTTTCACTTTAAGTGAGAAAAAAATTCAAAGAAATAGTTTTTTCGAAATTTCTTTTGGCGGTGCAAAGATAGTAATAGGAACTATGTATGTGCCAATTTTTATCAAAAACGAAGACCACAATCAGAAGATAAAGGCAAAAGCAAGATCAAGCTAAAAAAACGACCTCACAACCTTAATAATGTCTGCAATACAAACATATAATGCTAACAATTAAAAAAGTTGTACGATTAAGGATTAAGGTATACGCGTTGATAGGTGTTTCGAAAATGTATTGTTTTTTTACTTAATTTTAATCATTCCACATCTGAAAATGAAAGAAAAAATTGGGGTTTCCGGTCAAAATTCCGCTAGAATGACCCAAACATTTTACCCTTTCTCCTATATCTGTGGTACATTTGTGTGGCATGAGAGGTG